>APFE030458199.1:0-22163 GCA_000404065.3 Pinus taeda
AAAATATAAGTAATTAAAAACAAATGGGTATTTAATGCGAGGTTGGTAAAAAAATTATATTTTAGATTATGATTTCAAAACACATGAAAATACATTGGCATGGATTTCATCCATTGAAATCATAATCTAAATTATAGTTTGTTGCTATATGTTTATGGGAATTTCACATCTAGTTTTTAGAGACTATGTTTTTACTATGTTGTGCCGTAAGATTTACAGCGTGAATTAACCTCAACGACTATTGTCCAAAAGAGATCACTCTGCCTCAACTTTCAACTTTCACTAGTATCAGCCCGGGTGTAAAATTTTATAAGTTTAAAATGGCAACATCAAGCACAAGCTTGAGTAAATCCTCAAATACCTCAGTTTAATGGCGAAAATTATGACCATTGGGCTATAACAATGAAGGCTCCAATTTCTTCCCAAAATATTTGGGATTTGGTGGAGAATTGGTTCCAAGAACTAATAGATGCAGCAACATACAATGCCTTGTCACAAGAAGAAAATGATTTGTTGAGGAACAACATGAAGAATGATTCAAAAGCTATCTTCTACATCTTTCAAGCAGTTCATGAAATATTTTCCCAATGATTGCAACAACAACGAAGTCCAAGCAAGCATGGGATACACTCAAGAGAGTCTACAACGGCATGGCAAAAGTGAAGACAACAAAACTACAAATGCTAAGGAGAGATTTTGAGATAATTTGTAAGAAAGAGTCTGAGAATGTAGACTCATTTTTTACACAAGTAATTGGACTGGTTACTCGAATCATGTCTCATGGTGAGACACTTGAGGAAAGGAGAATAGATGAGAAAATTTTGAGAAGTTTTCCAACAAGATTTGATGCCATTATTGTGACCATAGAAGAGACAAAGGATCTCTCACAATTTTTAGTGGATGAGCTTCATGCATCACTGATTTCACATGAACATAGATTGAATAGAGCAACAAAATCCCCATTGTAGCATGCCTTCAACACAAAATTTTCATTTGCTCAAGGTAGAAGTAGAGGAGGATCAAATGGCAGAGGAAGAGGAAGATCCCATCTCAAAGGTGGAAGTGTTAGCCATTCAAACTCAAGTGGAAGGGGCAACAATCAAAATCCAAGTCAAAGCCCAAGCCAAAATCAAGCACAACGTTAGAGGTATGATAAATATCAAGTTCAATGTCATTATTGTAAGAAGTATGGTCATTATGCAAATGAATGTAGAAAGAAACATCATTACATAAGTAACAAACCAAGTGAAAATTTCACAAAGGAAAATTATAACCAAGATAATATGTTTTCAACTTGTAATGTAGCACAAGAAAAATAAAGGGATGTATGGTTTCTAGATTCAGGGTGCAACAACCACATGACAGGGAACATAGAAATGTATTCCAAATTAGATGAAAGTGTCAAATCTGAATTGACATTATGGATTGATTGCAAAGTATTTGTCATGGGCAAAGGAAGAAATAATATTCTAACAAACAAGGGGAAGAAGTACATTTCAGATGTTTAGTTTGTCCCTAGTTTGAAGCATAACCTCATAACGATTGGACAACTCATGCAAAAGGGCTACAATGTCTTTTTCAAAAATGATGAGTGCATAATTTTGGGTAAGTCTCCAAGCAGACAGTTGATTGAAAAAGTTCATATGACAAGAAATAGAATATTTTCCCTAAAGATAAAACAAGATTTTCATCTCAATTTTCGAGGTTTGAATTTTCTGCATAGGAAAGGCATGGTGAAGGAATTTCCAGTCATAGAAAAATCGGACAGCCAATTTGAAGGATGCATCTCGGGAAAACAACATAAAGATACATTCTCAGTAGGAAAGTCAATAAGGAAAAAAACACCTTTGGAGATTATCCATTCATACTTATGTGGACCAATGTAAACACCATCAATGGGTGGCAACTATTATTTATTGACTTTCATAGATGACTACACAAGGAAGACATGGGTCTACCTCCTAATTCAAAGAGGTGAAGTGTTTGAGTGCTTCCGCCAATACAAAGCTCTTGTTGAGAAGCAAAGTGGACACTACATCAAAGTCTTGAGGACTGACAAAGATGGCGAATAAATCTCAAATGAATTCCTTCATTTTTATAGGGATCATGGAATTCACAATCAATTTACAAGGTATACACCTTAGCAAAATGGTGTTGCGGAAAGGAAAAATAGGACTATTAAGGAAACGACAAGGAGTATGTTGAAGGCAAAGCATTTGCCAAATGATTATTGGGCTGAAGTTGTCGCTTGTGTAACATATATCATTAATAGGTATCCAACCAAAATTGTCAAGAATATGGTTCATGAAGATGCATGAAGTGAAAGAAAGCATAGTGTCACTCACATGAGAGTGTTTGGATGTGTGTCTTATGCACATGTCCCTGATGAGTTAAAGAAGTTTGACAACAAGGGGGAGAAATGTATATTTGTTGGATAAAGTGATCAATCCAATGCAACAAGCTCTACAATGCATCAACCAAGAAGGTCATAATCAATAGAGATGTGCAGTCAATGTGAAAACATGTATACCACATGAAATCAAAGAGGACTTGACCACAACAAGTAATTCCTCAATGGTGACTCCTCCTACTCCTATTCAAGATCAACAAAGCAGTGACCAAGTGAAACCATCAACAAATAATAGGATAGTGTCATGTAGTCAAGCAAGTACTACTCCAATCATGATGCAAAGACCCAAAACATCATCTACTTCAAGCGAAACATCAAGTGATATGTCAAGTCCATCTTTCGCAAGCATAAGGAGATAAAAAATTAAATATTTAAGTGAAATTTATTAGAAAAATGAAGTTAATAGTAGCACTGGTCTAATTTCCTTATTTGCATTGTTTTGTCATGTAGATGACCCAATCCATTTTGAGGATGCATTCAAAGAAGAAAAATGGATCATAGCAATGGATGAAGGAATAGAAGCAATAGTAAAGAATGATACATGGGAGTTAGTGGACCTTCCACAAAGAAAAGAAGTCATTGGAGTGAAGTGGGTATATAAGACCAAGAGTAGTGTTTAAGGAAAGATTGAAAGACATAAAACAAGCCTAGTTGTCAAAGATACAAGTAGTACCATGGAAGAGATTATGCAGAGACATTCATGTCATTCGCGAGGATGGAGATAGTGTGAAAAGTGTTGTTCACGCAACATAAATGGAAAGTGTATCAAATGGACACAAAATTAGTGTTCTTTAATGGAGTGCTAAAAGAGGAAGTATATGTTGTGCAACCACCTAGTTATGAGGTAGAAGGCCGAGAAGAGAAGGCATAGAGGTTGAGGAAATCTCTTTATGATCTAAAGTAAGCACCACATGCATGGTATAACAGGATATATGCTTACTTGATGGGCTATGACTTTGAAAAATGTGACGGTGAGCCTACTCTCTACATCAAAGAGAGTGATGGTAAGCTTCTTATTATTGTTTTATATGTAGATGATTTGATTTTTATAGGGAGTGATGATATCCTCACTGTCGATTTCAAAGAATCCATGAAAGGTGAGTTTGAAATGATAGACTTGGGGTTGTGAAGGTATTTTTTTGGCACAAAAGTGAAGCAAACAAAAAATGATATTTATATTTCTCAAGGAAAGTATGTAGTAGATATTTTGGAGAGGTTTAATATGCAAAACAACAAGCCTGCACCAACTCCAACTGTCGTGGGGTTGAAGTTGAGCAAAGAAGATTGCAACAAGAATGTCAATCTGACAATAGATAGAAGTATGGTGGGAAGTTTGATGTATTTGACAACAACTAGGCTTGATATAATGTATGTAGTGAGTTTGGTGTCAAGGTTCATGGAGACACCCAAGGAGATACATTGGCAAGCATCTAAAAGGATTTTAAAGTATTTTAATGGGTCAAAAGGGTATGGTATTTTATACACCAAAAAAAATGATTTTAGGTTGGTTGGTTAAACTGACAGTGACTGGGCAGGAAGAGTTGATGATAGAAAGAGCACATCAGGATATGTTTTCCATTTAGGTTTGGGAGCTATTTCATGGGCCTCCAAGAAGAAACCAATAGTATTATTGTCAACAACAAAGCTAAATATGTTGCCGCAACAACAAAAATGTGTCAAGGAGTTTGGATGAGAAGAATGGTGACGGATTTATGCCATGAACAAGAGGGAAAAACAACTATTTTCTGCGACAATAATTATTTAATTGCACTATCAAAGAATTCTATTTTTATTAATAAGACCAAGCACATTGACACTAAATATCATTTTATTAAATAATTGATTAACAATAATGAAATTGTTTTGCATCATTTTAGGTCACACGAACAGTTTGCTGACATCTTCACAAAGCCATTGACACGTGAAAATTTTGTTTATCTAAGAGATTGTTTGGGAATTGTCAATGGTGGAAGTTGTGATTAAGGAGAAGTGTTGTAAAATTAATCCCAATCATTGTGTTAAATAAACCAAAAGCAGTCATACTTGTGATACACAAGTAAATCAAGCACATGGAGTTTTACTGCAGGTTGCAGATTTTGTTTGCACGCTGAAGGATATGGATTAAATGAAGTTTTGGATAGGAGTACAAATTTCCCATTCTGCAACACATCAAGTAATCAAGAACAAATGGGCATTTAATGCAAGGTTGGTAAAAAATAAAATTATATGTTTTGAACAAACATGTAAGTAAAAGTATTTGTTCTAAGTGCTGGAAGCAAGTTTGAGAAAATTTAAAGAGAAAATTGTGGATAAATATTTGGTGGGTGCGTAAAACAACTTAGTTACAGGATTTTATAGTGTGTTACTGAGGAACTCTTGGTAAAGTGTAAATCTCAGTAAGGACTCATAGTTTTACTTGGTGAAGTAGTTGCACCCTTCATTTATCATGCCAATGTATTTTCATGTGTTTTGGAATCATAATCTAAAGTATAGTTTGTTGCTATATGTTTATGGAAATTTCACATCTGTTTTTTACTACGCAACCACTCTGTTTCTACTGTATTCTGTTGAGCGTAAAATTTAAAGTTTTTTTAAAACTCTGCTTATTGCGCAAGTCAATTGAGTGAATTAACCTCCGTGACTATTATCCAAAATAAACCACTCTGCCTCAACTTTCGCTTAGATTTTCCCTCCAAATCGTCGGATCTAGACATCTTCCCATTTATAAGAGGTTTTCTGAGTTGGTTTCATTTCATAGTTGTAATTTCAAGTTTCCATGCTTGAATGGTCTCGAATCTATGCTTATTGACAGTAGCCCATGGATCGGATCAAAGGCAAGGGAGGTTTCTTTCATGATTCTTTGGAGATAATGTTTGGATCAATATCACGTTGATAAGAAAGCTAAGGTTTGTGAGTCAGATTTGTTTGAAGAAGAAATCTTCACTTTTTCCAAAATGTTCATAGAGGTAGACCTCAACAAAGTACTACCTGACCGTATTATTCTAACACATAACAATCAATGTTAGACCTAGTTTTAGATTTCAACAATATGACATTCAAGTGGCTCCTCTATCTACAAACTTGACATTTACAAAAATCTTGTCCTATGGAAAAGAAAGATCCATGGAAGAAAAAAAGCAGTTAAAAATCCCAAGGGATGGAAATTTCCAGAGCAACAATCGAAAGAAGAAGAGGAAGAGGAGGACTTAGGAAATCCCATCAATATGAAAAAAAAGAATCCACTAGAACCTTCAATAAATGGAAAAATTAATTAAGATGGGACCATGATAACAAGCCCGCATCCAAGTATAGCAGGAAATTCAATCCAAGTAATGTAGATGGAGAAGGAGAAATGAGGAGTCAAACGCCCCTATTCATCATAAAGCTCAAACTCAAACAAGGAAAATCCAAGAAAGATAGAAGGTAACCAACTAGTTATTGTAACAATCATTCCTGATCAAGGAGGATGGCGAAAAGCATATAAGGAGAAAGGGAGAAAAGGGTAACTAAGTACTTTTACTTAATCCCACGTTATTCTTTTATTTTTTTGGGAACTAATGTCTTCTAGCTTTTCGAGATGCAATTGAAGATCCTACAACATTTAATTTTGTTTTCTTAAATAAAATTACAATTTTTCCTTGGGGTAAAAAAAGGAGTGAGAGGGGATGCTATTTAAGTGGGAATTCCATTTCACACTTCTTTTTTTTGTCGTAGCTTTGATACCAGAAGTTGATGCCATATACTGCCAATCTACAACACGATTAATGGTTGGAGTGTGTAAATAGCATTAACTCATTTACATTTTAGAATTACATTTCCCGTTCACAGAATCTACAACAAATTTCTAACATAGATATTTTTAATCTTCTTTTGAATTGCAAAAACTGAGTACATACATTGATAGATATTCATATATCTGATTCATCTACTATCATTACTAAAATTTGGATGGGTTGGAATTTTCCAAAATGGAATCGAAGCTCCCTATTTTTTCCAAGTCTTAGCTTTCTTTAGTTTTTTTCCTCCTACAGATCTAGTCTATTTTGCTAAACTTAATTAAAAAACTACTTCCATCTATACCCACAAAAGCAGTAAGATTTCTTATTTTCTCTAACATCATTCCTATCCAAACTTTGTGATATTTAAAATAAAACAAAACTAATTTACTAATAACATAAAGGAATCTAATTCCTTTCAAATTTCATTTGTTTTTTTCCAATTCCAAGAGTAAGATGCTCTTGCATCAGACTCCTGGAGAAAGAAATTGTCCACAATCTCTTGAACATTTGTGCAATGCTTAGAAAATCTGTAACATTCATTCAAGTAGCAATCTCCAATGGCTAATTTATCGACTTCAACAAACACTGAAAGTGTTATTTTCCTCTATTTTTCTTCACCACATTTCAATCTAATAGCCCTTCAATTTCCTTTGGAGTTGCTTTGGGAAATTGTTGCTTCCATTCAACAATCTGATCTAATTCATCAGAAGACTCGTCATATGAAAATTTTCCTGTTCCCTGAAAGCGATAGAAATTAGAAACATTAAAAATTAGGGAAATAACAAAATTTCTTGGAAGCTCCACTTCATAAGCATTTGAGGAAAATTTCCTTAAAATTTTACAAGGTTCGATCTTCTTGAGTTTTAACTTATTGTAAGTTCCTTTAGGAAACATTCCTTTCCTCAAATGTACCATGACTAAATCACCAATCTGAAATTTTTGTTTCCTTCTCTTTTATTCATCTCTTTGTTTGTATTTGGTTCTCCTTTCTCATAGTCGTCATTTAACTCTTTCTCGCAATTCTTGCATGCTCATTGCAAATTCTTCACCTTTTCCACTTCTTATATATTTTTTTCCCAAATTTCTCAATTCATATACTCCCTTTGGATGCATTCCATACAAGATTTGGAAGGGACTAATAGTTATACTTTTGTTGGGTGTATCATTGTATGCAAATTCATCCTGAGGAACAACCTGATCCCATGGTTTAGCAGTTTCATTTACGAAGCTTATTAGGATGTTTCCCAAGCTCCTATTCCCGAATTTTGTTTTCCCATCAGTTTGTGGATGATAGGTTGAGCTGAAACTAAGGTTAGTACCCAACATTTTCCATAATGTTCTCCAAAAAGTACAGATAAACCTTGTGTCTCTATTAGATACAATGCTTCTAGGAAATCCATGCAACCTTACCACATCTTTAAAGAACAAATTGGAAACATTGGTGACATCACGAGTTTTACTACAAGGTATAAAATGTGTAAATTTAGAGAATCTATCAACTACAACATAGATAGAGTCATTACCTCTTTGATTCCTTGGAAATCCTAATATAAAGTCCATGCTCAGTGAATCCCATTGCCTAGGAGGAATTAGTAATGGTTGATATAGATTTATATTTTGACTTGTTTCCTTCACATGTTGGTAGATCCTACATTTTGCAACAAACCTTTTCACATAACCTTGCAAGCCTGACCAAAAATAAAAAGCATTCAATTGAGAAAAGGTTTTAATTTTCCCAAAATTTCTTGATAATCCTCCGCTACACTTTTCCCTGATAACATTTTCTCTCATAGAACATTTGGGTATGTGGAATCTGCTATCTTTAAATAACAATCCTTCCTCCAACACAAATATCAACCATGGAGTTCTATCACAACTAACTAGATTTTTACAAGCAACATATACATCTTTAAAATCAACACCTTCCTTATATGTCTCTTTCATTTAATCAATGCTAAAGTTTTTATTTGAAACTCATACAAAATCAAATTTATTCTACTTAATGCATCAACAACCTTATTTTATTTACCACTTGTATGCTTGATGAGAAATGCGAAATTTTGCAAGAACTCTACCCATTTAGCATGCCTCTGATTCAATTTGGTGTGACTGTTGGTAAACTGTAGAACATGGTTATCAATATAAAGAATAGACTCTTTGGGAATAAGATAATGCCTCCATTATTTTAAAGCTTGAACTATATCATGGAACTCTTTATCATAAAAGGAATACTTCTGCCTTGCTTCATTTAATTTTTCACTGAAATATGCAATTTCCCTAAGTCCTTCTTGACTTAGAACAACTCCAATAACAACTACACTTTCATTTGTCTCAACTTGAAAATATTTGTTAAAATATGGTAAGGCTAATATAGGTTGTTCAATTATCCTTTGCTTCAATATTTTAAAATTTCTACCAGTTTTTATAGTCCATCTAAATGTTTGCTTATTCTCCTTGATTGTGTCAACAATGGTTGCAAACAAACTACTAAGATTATTTTTAAAATTTCAGCAAAAACTTGCATGACTGTGAAAGCTTCTTAACTAAAACACATTCCTTGGAATAGGCCGGTTAATCATTGCCTTCACTTTATCTGGATCCATCTTCAATCCTTCTTCTGAAATCACAAATCCCAGGTATACCAACTCATTCTTCATGAAACTACATTACTTTAAATTTATCAACAACTTCTCTTATTATAGGGTGCTCAAAACTAATTTGAAATTCCTAAGATGCTCTTCTTTTGTTTGACTATAAATTAAAATTTCATCCAAATAAACAATAACAAATTTACCTATAAATTTTTTCAATACTTCATTCATTAATCTCATAAACGTGTTAGGTGCATTGGTGAGGCCAAAAGGCATCACCAACCAATCATACAACGCATTATTTGTTTTAAAAATTGTTTTCCATTCACACCCGTCTCTAATTCTAATTTGGATATAACCACACTTCAGAAGAATTTTAAAAACATACTTAGCACCATTCAAATAATCAATTAGATCTTCAATGCCTCATTGTAATTTTATTGATGGCCCTTGAATCAATACATATTATCCATCCACCATCTTTATTTGGGCTCACCACAGTGGGAAAAACACATGGACTTAAGATATCCTTTATTAATCCTTTGTCCAACAATTCCTACACCTATTTCTTTATCTCTTCATTTTCTTGTCGAGTCATGTGGTATCTTTCTTTATTTGGAAGGCTTTCCCCCAAAATTAGATCTATATGATAACTAATGCTTCAAAAATGAGGCAAATTACTTGGCAACTCATCCACAATTATATCTGCAAACTCATCCAACATAACCTTGACTTCATGACGCAAATCATTTAAACTTGTGTCGGTAAGAATTACCTTGGGCTTACCAATAAAAGAAAAATGCATTTCTTCTTTCTTTTTTAGCTCTTGCAGTAGTTCCTTCTTCTCCATAAGTAGCACACTAGGACCATCTTCCTCTTTCATATCCTTATCCTCTAAAGGTACTAGCAAATGTTTTTGGCTATTTTTCTTAAGAGTGTAGGTGTTCCGTCTGTATTAGAGAACTTGTCTAAAATGTGCCTCCTAAAAAAAATGCACAACCAAAACAAACGTGTAAGAACATATAAGATTCAATATGATGATGTCAACCATAGGGCATGATTCACCATTTTTGGGGTAAAAAATAAAAAATATTAAAACATAATAAAATAATAAAAATACTTTTTCAACTTATTTCCCTAAGGTTTTACTCAAATTTCAAGTGGGAGTACTCACTGGATGCAAAATTTAATTCCTTATCCATGGAGTACCCATGTTGCATGCTTTTGATGGACCCTACTACACGAAAAATGAGAAATACATGAAAAACGTGATGAAAAACGTGATTGCAATCACATTTTTCATGTATTTCTCAATTTTCATGTAGTAAGGTCCATCAAAAGTATGCAACATGGTTACTCCTTGGATGAGGAATCAAATTATGCATTTAACGAGTGTTGCTTCTCGAAATGTGAGTAAACCCATAGGGAGATAAGTTGAAAATACGAGTTGAAAAAGTAGTTTTTTCTTTTTTCCCTCTAAAATTTGATGACGTAATATAATCTTATCTTATTATTTTTACTATTATTTTGTAATTTCTTAGGATACCCATTTTAGACCTCAAAATTCCCCTAATTCCATCATGAATGGATTTCATGTCATATTGCCATGGTCTTCCCAACAACACATGGCACACATCTGTTGGCATTATATCACATAATACTCTATCCTTGTAATTACCAATCTAGAACTCCACTTGACACTGCTTATTCACCAATATCTGATGGCCTTTTTGGAACTAGGACACCTTGTAAGATTTGGGATGTGCTATTCTCTGCAACCCCAAATTCTCTACCATTTCTGTGGAGACGAAGTTATCTGTGCTACCACTATCAATAACCACTTTGCAACACTTGCCTCTTGCTTTGCATGTGGTTCTGAATAAGGTTTTTCTTTGTGTTGGTTCCTTAACTTCTTTTTCAAACTTAATCAAGATTCTTTTAATCAATAATGATTTTCCTACCTCTGGCGTTTCTTCATGGATAGTTATAGCTACATTTCCTTCTTGTGCTTCTACTATATTTTCTCCTCTTTGGCTTGTAGGATTATTTTCTAGACAATCCCATGACATATGTCCCAATTTTCCACATTTGTAACATTGGACTCGGTAGCCTCTACCTCAACCACGACCTCTTGAGAAAGGCCTTCTTCCTCTTGATTCACCTCCTATTTATGGTTGACTACTTGAACTACCTTCGTCTTCCTTTCAAGGTTGAGTATTGTCCCAGTAGCTGGTTTGTCCTCTTCCCTTTACAAGAATCCTCCCTCTATTCCTTTGGCTTTGCTTTCTAGCCTAATTTTCCTTTGCTTTCAAGGTGAATTGGTAAGAATATTTTATAGTTCTATGTGAAAATAGGCTAAACTCATTTGAATCTCAAACTGAAACCCATTGATATATTTGAAAACATTTTCATGTGTTTCTTCGATGTATCCTGCTCTAATATTCACCTTGTAAAATTCTTCAATATACTCTTTAACAATCAATGGCCTTTGTTTCAAGTTTTTCATTTTTGTGAATAAAGACAATTGGTAATCTTTGGGAAAAAAATTACCTTTCAGCTTCACCAACATTCTGTTCCAACTTTTGATAGTGGTTTTTTCTTTCTTCCGCTTTCTTCTTGGACTCCATCCCACCAAATAGTTGTGTGTCCTTTCAATCTAGTAATAGAAAACTTCACCTCTTTGTCTTCGACTACCTCCTCATACTCAAAATGCTTATCTAAAGCATTGATCCAATCTATTCATTCCTCTAATTCCAAGCTACCACTATAGGTAGGTATCTTCGTTCTATGCCTCGAAAGAGTCCCAATCATTAACCTCATCAATATAATTTTTGCAGGCTCTCTGATATGTTCTTTATCTTTTGTTGGAGACTCTTCCTCAGATTCGCTAATGTCTCCAGTCTCTAGATCTCATTTTTTGTTCATCTCTAATGATTCTATACTTTCTTAGACACATCTCATGTCCTCCCTATCTCCAAAATCAGTTTTTAGTCTTCCCCTTTGACATAATCTTCCACATCAAGCGTAGAATGACATTTCACACCTTTTTTTGTCGTAGCTATGATACCAAAATTTATGTGAAATCCCATAGTCATGCAACACGATTAAATATGGTTGGAGTGTGCAAGCAACATTAACTCATTTAAAGTTTCGAATTAAATTTCCCATTGATAGAATCTCCAACAAATTTCTAACATATATTTTTTGTCTTCTTCTGAATTGCAAAAACCAAGTACATACATTAATAGATAATTTTATATCTAATTCCTCTTCTATCATTACTAAAATTTGGATGATTTAAAATTTTCCGAGAAGGAATCCAAGCTCCCAGTTTTTTCAACAAAGTATTATCTCCTTTTAGATATTTTCCTTCTACAAATCTAGTCCATTTTACTAAACTTAATAAAAAAAACTACTCCCATCTATATCCACAAAAGAGGATAAGATTTCTTATTTTTTATAACATCATTCCTATCCAAAATTTGTGATCTTTAAACTAAAACAAAAATAATTTACTAATAAAATAAAGGAATCTAATTCCTTCCAAATTTCATTTATTTTTTTCCTATTTCAAGAGTAAGATGCTCGTGCATGAAGATGGAACACAAAGAAAAATGGTTGGAGTGAGGTGGAGGGTGAGGAGAGAGAGCACATATGAGAATTAGGAATTTCACTCATAAAACTACACATAAATTTCAAAACATGTATATGCTCTTAAGAACACATGCATGATCTCGTCCAGAATGTGTCACTTTTCCAAACAATTCTCATGCTTGCCACTCAAGTGACATCTTAATAATAATAGCAAACATGCTCGCAACAAAAGTGACAATAAATATATACATTTTAGTGTAAATAGAATGAGAACAACAATAATAAGAAATATATACATTTTAGTGTAATTATAAAGTGAGTTTTTGTCTTCTTGTGTATTTGGAAAGCAAGTTTTTGTCTTGTTGTATAATTGGAATACACATTTTCTGTAATTGTAAGGAAATCTTTATCTTTTAATGTAATGTAAAAATAATTTTTCGTCTTTTTTTGTATCTTTCTCTCCTTGTGTAACTAGAAGGAATTTTTTTTTTTGTAATCTAAAGACAATTATTATCTCCTTATGTAATTAGAAGACAATTATTGTTGTCTTTTTGCATAATTGGAAGGAATTTTTTTATGCTTTTCTTAATGGAAATCCCTTTAAACATGGCAAACAAATGTATTCAAGAAAGAAAGTGGTCCACGAAAAAGAATCCCATTAAGCAAGGGTAGGTATGGAGAATATAGAATTTTAACAAACATCATGGAAAAGGAAAGGGAAGGTATGGGAAAATGCATGCTTTTTTCTAAAGCCCAATACAAATTCCAACACTATAGAAAACCTCCAATGTTGTTTCATCAAGATAAGTTGATTTGGGTGAGCATATGATGATGTATTTGTTTGAATTTGATTACACTATGGACAAAATTAGAGAGACACTATAGTGCACAAACTCTTAAATTAGACATTGAGTGGTGTAACCTCTTATTCAATAGTTCAACTGTTGGGCATGGAATCGCCCCAAGGCATGTTTTTGGGCTCAAAGCCCAAGTTTTGATCAATTCTTGTTGTAAATCTCCACAAATTGCATGCACGGGGTGTGAAAGTATGATAGAGTCACAAGGTTGTTCTCCCTAGTGTTGTAATGTAATGTCGGCTGGATAGACCTACCCATGGTTCGTGGACCATGGGATTGTATAAATAGAGCGAGGCTCTAAGTGTAAAAAGGAAGAAGTAGAGGAAAAGAGTCTAAGTGACTGAGTCACAAGTTGAAGGGTGTCTTTGGGTCGTAGAGTAGGAGAAGGCTCTGTAGCTGAGTGCGCAGAAGCCTAGTAGTCCACAAGTGAGTCTGTAACTGAGGAAGGAATTAATAAAGAGAAGTTTTGTCATTATTCTATGTATCTGTTCTTGGGTTAATGAATGATTGATATACTTTGCAAATATACTGTTTATTTACTACGTGCACCTATATGAATGGTTTATATCGTTAAGTATACTTAAAGCACTCAAGTAGGCAAAACTAATTAACTACCGTTATAATACCAGTAAGGTCTTGGGTAATAATGTAGAGTATGATGTTCAACCCCTAGGTAGGGCTGCACAAAGGGAGTATATCAGGTTACGAAGTACAGGAAAGTGCGTGAAGCAAGATGTGCACAAGGTCAAACCACAGACCAGTTGAACTCATCAAACATCTCCAGGGTATGAAAACCTAGTTCTAGCACCCTCCCATACTACTTTGGGTGAGACCTCAGTCCGTGCTTCGCGGACTATTTCCAAAAGGCCCAGTAGTACCAGGATTTGTTTGGCTAACTTAACTCTAAACCTAAGTTAGGCCCTAATAAGACAACAAATGGTTCCGTTGCCGGGACCGAGATCTACATAGAGATGTTTGATGTCGTATCATTGGAATCTGACAAAGAAAGGAATTGAAGAGTGGTTTGACAGAAAGATCCATGAGTTCACGGCGTAGGAAAACAAGAATCCACGATTATCAAAGGAAGAGTAGTTAGATTGCTACTTATAAACGTAAATCCATGAAATATTCTTTGCATCCTTCCCCTCTATGTTGTACGAGTGGATTGCGAAGCTAGAAAATAGTCAAAGAAGGTGTAGGCTTGGCAAACCTATTGCGTGGACTCCAGAGTTGGTGCGCAGATTAGAAGCATCGGAAGATAAGATTGCATGCATTGTGGTTCACTAGCTTGATAGAATTATAGGAGGATTTATCACTGAGTTCGTGGTATATACTTTAGTTAGCTATAGTGAGGCAAAATGATGCTTCCTCAAAGGACCGCGAGGTAAGTACGTTAAATCCTTGAACACTTGGATTAAGATGCTACAGTGTGAAAAGTGGGTTATGTGAATAAATTGATGTTAGAGGCTATGTAGAGTGGGAGGATCTACAAAAACAAAGGTAGCGCAGAACTAGAAACTAGCCCCTTGATTTCACTTCTATGAGAAAGCAAGGAAGAACTTGCAAAGGTTTCCCCAAGAACTGCTATCAGTTTGATAAAGCAGTGAATTCCACGCATACCACTTCCAACTACACCAACACCAGTTTCACCATCTTCACCCCCATACACCACCTCTACCACCACCACAATTCAATATGGCAAGCACAATAAAGTTTTCGGTGTTCAAAGGAGTAGGCAATGAAGATCTAGACCAGTTTTGGTTTGTGGTAAGGGCTATATGGGAAGTGCAGGGAGTCATGGATGACAATATAAAGAAAGCAATGGTGGTCAGTGCTTTGTAGGATCGCGCACTAACTTGGTACATTAAGCATTCCAATGACAATTCGAACGTAGGGATTGCGGATATCCAAGCTGCGCTAAACAAGGAATTTAGCAGGCCAAAATCAGAGACACAGTCGATCATTAGATTTAAGGAAATCGTGATGCTTCCAGGGGAGACCCCCTCAGAGCTGGATCAGAGACTGAAGTGTACAATTTGTGAAGCCAATATGACCTTGATGGATGGGCAACATCGTGCATGGTTTTTAGCATCGATAACACCACATCTAAGGAATGTGTTGTCACAACGGAAGCTAAGCACTCATGTCGAGGCCTTGGAGATCACAATGACACTACACAAGAATTTTATACAAGATCCTAACCTGGGAGTTCAACAAATCCATGCGCAGTTGAAAAACATGTGCCTTGAGATGTAGAGTTTGAAACAAGATAGGACGGTTCGCCCAGAAGCCCGCGAGGAGGTATGGTGCGTAAAGTCCAAAGGTTGGGCACATGACAAGGACCATTGTCTAGTCTTCGCGAACTACCTAGAGGGAGGAGGACCAATGCCATTGAGACCAGAGGCACAAGCAGGACCGAGTGTGGCACCTGCATTATGGTGTGTGATTTTTCATATAGGAGGGAAGGATGCTACAGATAATTTCCATCTATTACAAAAGTACACGCAGAATTCCTAGGAGTTGTTCTATAACTTTTTCAAGTCAGTAGGCCACGATGAGCACACCTATAGAAGTTATGAAATGATGATGGATTAGACTCCTACCTACAGATTTCAGACTGAAACACAGGTCCTCAATCAAAATGCAGGGATGGCGCGCACTGGATTTCAGGTGCATGGACGAGGTTGCAGTGGAATGGGACCAGGAAGAGGTTGCACCCAGCTGATATGTTACAATTGCGGAGGTCTAGGGCATTATGCCCACGATTGTACAGATCCGACAAGACCATCATGCTTATATTACACCCAGTTTGATCATGAGACAGAGGACTGTCCCACGCTAATAGCGAGGTTGCACGATAAAGGAGCAGTCCAACCTCCCTCTACTTAGAACCTGCAAATGATGAGGTCTGAGTCACATGAGAAAGACCTGAATGTAAATATCGTGCTCTGAATCGATATTATGATGGGGGATGATAAGGGTAAGTAACCCAAAGAAAGTACCTAGGTTCGCAAGGCTCCGAAAAAGGAACCTGAATTTGATCTGGAGCACGCTAAAGAGACATTCATGGAAGCTAAGAGGAGCTTCGTGGATGCCTCTACTTCAGGAAGTAAAGAGAGACTGGAACCAAAAATGGACCCATCGATGCTCACTACATTCTTAGAGACATGCATGAAGCTACTGCATGACAACAAGGCTGTGAAGGGACTATAAGAACCCATCACTAGATGCGCTGGGACCACGCCAAGAGACCGTGCATAGTCTGAAAGCTCGGGAAGCACACAATGTGAACAGGAAGGGAGATGAGATTGACTGCGCAGATTGGGGAATATGAAATGGATCAAGTGATTTTGGATCTAGGATCAGATGCGAATGTCCTTCCAAAGCAGATGTGGGAGCGCATGGGTAGGCTTGTGCTGCAATGGTCTCCTATTCAATTGCGAATGGCGAACCAGCAAAAGATCCTACCTATGGGAAGACTGTAGGGAATAACGGTATATATCGAAGGTGCGAGCATGCTTGCAGATTTCAAAGTGATAGAGTTTGTTGATGACAACAATCCCTACCTCGCGCTACTGGGAATAGATTGCGCCACTGACATGAATGGAGTGATAAATCTAAAGAAGCGCAAGATGTTTTTTGAGAAAAAGTCGTTGCGCGTAGTGGTACCTTTAGACACTATGGAAGGATCATGCTACACAGAGCCAATGTGCGACTACGTAGCGACGATGATCTAGACTGTATCTACAAGATAACCGTGTGGGAGTAGGACTAGATGATTCCAACAGCGGATGATAGACTCTCGTGGGAGCACAAAAGCTCCTACACCTCAGATTCGAACAATGTAAACTTTGAAACGGGAACTATAAACTCAAAACAGGAACTCTGGCCAAAAAATGCCAAAAAACATAAAAAATAGTGCTAAAAATGAAAAGTGTGTATGCTGTAACAATGGTTTTTTTTTTTTTAGGGACAATTTTGAACATGTTTTAAAAATGGCAGTGAAAACAAAATTTTCGTGAAAAATATAGCTTGAAAAAGAAAAAGTGATTATACTAGAACGATGATTTTGTTTAGGGTCAATCTTCAAAATTTTAAAAAAATGCTAGTAAAATGATCTAAGAACATGAAAATGACTCATAACTTCTCTTTGAACACCATCTGGAAATCAAAAATTTTATTTCAAGATACGATGCATACATCAGTTAGATAAATTGTGTTAAACAATTATTCAAAATCACTCATATTTTCTTGCACACCATCAGAATTCACATCTTCAGATGAGTGACTGGATGATGACGAAGATGTTCCATATTCTTCTCTTTCATCAACTAGTGCCCCATTTGAGTCCACCTGCATGCCCATCATTTCAGGTTTCAAAATTCTTCTTGATCTACAACTGGTTTCAACCTAGTCCCATCTCAACATTGGTCCTTCTGGTAACAACCATTTTAGAATCTCTATCGTCTTGAAGCGAAGAGTTCCTCTCTTTGTTAAATTGAAGTCATAAACAAGTATGTCAACATCCTCCAATTTCAATATGTCTCTGCGGCGACAATTTATATTCGTACCCTTTCTCTTTCTCTTTCCACCATTTTTTTTGTCAACTACCATCTCTGGCTTATACACACCATTGAATGGGTGTGTATTTGTGGCATACCATTGTACTTCAACACTTGTAACATCCTCATTTTCTGTAAAGACCTTTATAACTTTAGAAATCTAGAATGGATAGCCATTGGGATCTCTTTCTGCTAGCACTTCGATCATGCAACCCTCCTTAATATCCTATATTGAACCCCTATAAAGGTCTTCCATGGCTTCATGTTGTGCACGAGACCTTCTGGAACCAATATACGTCTCTCTTTCCTTTGCCTCTGAAGAATTAATAATACCTTGAGATTGTTGTTGTTCAATAATGTTTATTTCCTCATGTGCATTCGACACATTTTGTGGCCAAACAAATGGATTTTTCAAAGGTATACCTTCATTTGTTCTTGTTGAAATGATATCACTTTGATTATTGAAAAATGACTCACACCAAACTGAATCAGCAATGTCAAAGTACTCATATGTATATCTAGTACATTTTTTAATTTCTTCTAGGCAACGAGAATAATTTATATCTCTATTTTGTTTGCGTGCATTATGAACTTCACCAACTAATTGTAATAACAATATTTTTGATGCAAATATTGGATGATCTGGAACGAATTTAAAAAATTGCAAACTTGATGATGGTGCCCATTCTGTAGTAGTTGAATACTTCTTGCCCCATATTAGTGTTTTCCCATCAATTGTTTTGATACTAAATTGATGTTGGAAGCTAATGTCATTAAGTTGTTCAATGCATTTCCCCTCACCATATGATCCCATAATAAACCTTCGCATGTCAGTAGTTTCTTCCAACACATCAAAAGTAGGCTATGGCATGTATGATTTATTAATAGATTCAATTAATGATGGCAAGCTCCCAGCTTCCTTCCACCTCAATGTGACTGAAAAACAGATGAACATGTGATCAATATGGTCATGAGTGTGCCCAACAAGAAGGAAACCAACCTTTACCTTCCGAAAAATTCTCAATTCAACAAGCATGTTTAGATATCCAAAAAGAACCTAATTTTTGTTTTCACGGCAAGTGTTGTCCAATTGTAGATACAAAACTTTAGGAAGATTACTAGACCAATGAGAAAGCACATCATGGATTATGGTTATGGTTAGATTTGAATCATTATGAATATTTGGAGTTGTGAAGTACACCTTTGGCAACATTTTTCCATTGAAGACCATACAACCGACCAAGTGATATTGAATAAAATTTTCCTCCTGTAAATTTTTGGGTGTGTGAACAAAATGTGGTAAAAGTGTTTTCTTCTAGTCCATACCATCAATTATCAAACCCAAATATTTATTCAGATTATCATAACACTTCTTTCGATGCTTGTACAACTTTTTCCTTTCATTTGTTTGTTGTTCGCGATGCTCCTGAAGTTCTTTTGACAATTGAATCTACACAACATAAAGAAAGCCATAAGAAATATGTTTTGCATACCTGAATGAATATACAATTTAAAAAGTTAAAGTTATGAATTGCCTCCTCTTTCCAACCCTTCACATTTGTCCCTTTTGATTTAAGAGAAGCACATGTACTACAAATCCCATCCTTGTCTTCTTAGGAATACAGACATTGTTGAATTCTTTCTTCCATACCTTCACAAAATATTGATATGTAATAAACCAGCCATGTCCCCTAGCACCTTCTGCATATTCTTTGTATAAGTTGTAGATTTCACGTCTTGAAAAATTATCTGGAATATGTATTGTCTCTCTATTTGGCATACACTCTCCATGTTTTGAAAAGAAATCTTTCATCCATGACATTGCAGTATTTGATAATGGCCCAAACTGTCTTTTATGACGTACTTTAGAATAAAATGTGGGATCCTTTTCCAACTTTTCTTGAATTCTCGAGAGACGAAAATTGCCAATCGAATGAAACATTTTGAAAGATTTTCTAAAGATAAATAAAGTCTTAATATGATAATCATAACCTGAGAATGTGGATTGCATGCACCCAACTAAATATGAATTTTGCATGCTTTTATTCATTGACAAATATCTCTTCCTGCTCTCTAATGCAAATTTGAAATCCATATGTTTCAAGCAATATTTTTGGTAACATTCACTTGAAATGAGTGTGCTGATAGAACTTCTTCTTGTCAGATATTCTGCTCTGCCCCTTGTATAACTAGAACATCTTGCATTGATATGAAAAGGTTTGCTCCTACTCCTCGATACAATATTTCTTGGCAACATATTCATCATTGGATCATCATTTGTATAAGGATTTTCATCATCATTAAGAGGAATGTTATCCACACTATGATCAACTATGCTTTTCAAATATTGACTTGGAGGATATTCTTCACCTTCCCCTTCTTTAGTGCTACTATCATAGTCCATAGAATTTGGACTCAATGGAAAATTTGACTCGATGTTTATTGGATATTCTTCCTCATGTGCATTTTCAGTGTTTCTCTCACAGTCCATAGAACTAGGACTAAGTGTATCATCTTGTCCTTCATCACTGATACCTTTATACTCATTAGAATTAGGACTAAGTGCATCATCCTATCCTTCATCACTACTACTCTCATAGTCCTTAGAATTAGGACTAGGAGGACATTGTGACACTCCATTCTTTTGAAATTCGTCATTGCGCTCTTTATCATTGTTGCTCTCATAGTCCTTAGAATTAGGACTAAGTGGACACCGTGACACTCCATTCTTTTGAAATTCATCATCCCTCTCTTCATCATTGCTGCTATCATAGTCCTTAGAATTAGGACTAACTGGATACCATGGCACTCCATACTTTTGAAATTCATCATCCCGCTATTCATCAAAGCTTCTCTCATAGTCCTTAGAATTAGGACTAACTGGACGTCGTCACACTCCATACTTTTGAAATTCATCATCATGCACTTCATTATTGCTTCTCTCATAGTCCTTAGAATTAAGACTAAGTGGACACTTTGACACTCCATTCTTTTCAAATTCGTTATCACGCTCTTCATCATTGCTGCTGTCATAGTCTTTAGAATTAGGACTAAGTGGACACCATGACAATCCATTCTTTTGAAATTCATCATCATGCTGTTCAACACTGTTGCTCTCATAGTCCTTAGAATTAGGACTAAGTGGACACTGTGACACTCCATTCTTTTGAACTTCACCATCATGCTCTTCATCACTACTACTTTCATAGTCCATAGAATTAGGACTAAGTGGACACCGTGAGATTCCATTCTTTTGAAATTTGTCATGAAGCTCATCATCATTACTGCTTTCATAGTACTTCGAATTCAGACTAAGTGGAATCTATGACTCTTTATTTATTTGAAATTCTCCAACCCCTCTTTCATCAGTGCTCTCATAGTCCTTAGAATCAGGACTAAGTGAAAGAATTGACTTTCTATTCACAGTGGAAGAATTCCCACTATATTCATCCATATGAATAGAGTTGTTACGTGATGAAGATGTTGATGCTGTATAAATCAAAACTTCACTATCAGGACAATCCATCCCTTTCAAATAGAAGATGTTGAATGATACAAATGGAGTCTCCTAAAGATATTATATAGCTTAGAGAATGAAATTTTCCCTCCAAAAATTTTCCCCCAAAAAATTTCGCGAAAAATATTTCCCTCCAAAAATTTTCCTCCCAAAACATTTCATGAAAATATTTCCCTCCTAAAATTTTGTGATATTTATTTCACTTCATTATTTTATTCTGCAATTTAATGAAAAATGTAAACTAAATTTTTTTTACGAAATAAATCATTAAATTTAAAATTGTAAACTACAACTTCTACCTAAATTATTTTAATAGTTAAAGTATATAATATTTACTAAACAATTGAATGTTTTTTTTAATTTTTATAATACCTTCTGAAACAAATTAATCCCACATTCACCCCACTGTAAAACAATTCCATACTATTCGCTTTATCATATTTTCATTCATCGCCATAAAAAAGTTAACATGTTAAAATTTATTAAAACTAATTAATCCCGCATTCACTGTACGGTAAAACATCTCCATAATTTCACCTATATGTTCCATTATCACTATTACTCACATTACATCAAGGTTTTTAAAGACTTTGAGTGAATTTGTGGAGCAGCTACATTGGTATCAACAACATATTCAATGAAGAATTCTCGAAATTGAAAGGTTAGTTAAATTTTTTTCCTTGAAAATTCTCATATTAAATTAGTTTAAATTCTAAGCTTAAGATTCTTTGTCAACCAAATTAACCAATATTTCTGCCGTGAGCATGGTGGGCCCGGGGCATCCCCATCCTCTAATTGGCCAACCACCCAATCCCTCTGCACACCCTTCCGGCCCCTTCCACAAACTCACTCG
>APFE030458209.1:19280-32626 GCA_000404065.3 Pinus taeda
CACCTTGCCTTGTCTTGGAAATATGGGATCTTTGTATCAGCAAAGCAGAGCATATTTGGCATTTGAATTTTCCAATCATGAAATATGAAACCTATTGGTATAGGTATCCAACATCTTACATAACCAGTGTTTTCTAAGGAGTAACCCGTAGGTTTCTGGTATGTCAACCACAATTATGTCAATGCATTGATGCACTCGAGATTTGGGGGAAAACCTAATTATAATATTATGCAATTCCCCGGCAGCCGGGACTTGGGACTTATCCAGTTGGATAATCTTAGCATCTATTTTTCAAGCTAGATGTTTAGCTTCTTGCAGAGTGACCAGGGCATGACATTGGTTGACACACTAGAGTCGATGAGGAATTTATTCACATTATAGTTGAAAATATTGAAGATCAAGAGGAAAGGAGGGGTTGAACTTCTCAAGTTTGTGTTGGCAGCATTTGCAATGGCTTGAAGGTCAATCACGGTCTGGGATCAGCCTAAGGAGTTGGCCTTGGATGGCGAGGAATATTTCAAAGCGGCAAGAGAGCTAGTGAAGGCTTTGACAATCAACGCGTGTTGGCTAGTTAACCTGCATAGCTCTTACAATGAGATGTTGGCCCACGTCTTCTTCATGCCCTCAATGACATTATATTCAAATTCTACGGATAAAGTGTCTTCCAAAGAGGGTTGCGAGGATGAGGTGGTTTTAGCTACAACTCCTTTGGTCAAACTTTTAGGTATGGATGTTTCTTCTTTGCCACCCGTCGAGGATTATTTAGGCTTTGGCCAATTGCCCCTTTGGGGGAAGGGGTAGATGGCTAGATAGTGTTAGTGGGTGGAAGGATCCTTCTTAACAAATCCATTTTCTTATCTTCTAGTGTGGAGTCTAACACAGGTCCTTTACTCCTCAGGTTGTAACTTTTGGGAGGCCTATAACCTCTCCTCCGCAGATGACTTCAAAGGCTAGTATAGCAGAAGGAGCATCATCATTGGGAGGTGAGGTTTCCTCTTCAGGGTCTTTAGTTTCTTCCTCACCCTCTCCCGTGGCCTGGTCTTCTAGGAGTTGGGTTAATACGAAAGTCATGTTATGGAGCCACTAGTGGCGGGTCTTCTCGGAATGAGAGGCCTGACGGAAAGTGCATAAATTGTCATTTCCTAGTTCTTCCACATTGAAGTTCGTACTGGATCCCCGAGGTGTCTTAGTGGGTGGATTGTTGGTATTTTGGAAAAAATATTTAGCAGGTTTCCCTCCTGCAAAGGTGTCACTAGTCTTCCTTTTCGATTCGGACACCACAATAGTCAATTACTTTAAATATTTGACTAATCCTTCAAAATCAAAGGATTCTTTGTCTTTGTTTATGGGTTTACTGGTTGAGGCTTGATTTTTCTTAGTGGATGCTTTTGCCTCCTCTCGAGAGTCATGCTCAAGGAAACCCATAGAGAGTAGGTCTTTCTCGAGTTCTAGGGTTGTAGCAAAGTTTTCTACTAGAGTGGGTTTTTAATTCACGTTTAAGGAACACGACAATGTCATGCGGAAGGGCTCTGGTGTAATAATTGATTATGATGGAGTCATCAAGGACCACGTTTGTCTAGAATTTTTTCAAAATGGTGGTGAATCGTTGGTTGAAATATTTCACCTTCTCCTTCTTATGGCATTTAACGTACTTAGCTCGGTGAGGATCATAGGAGGTGTTTGATATCAGGTGGCAACCCTATTTTCGAAACTGCAAGGGAAAAGGTGACAATCCACATCAATTTATTGCACCCTCATAATTTTCAAGGCTAATTAGAAATTGCTAATATGATCATCAGCTGAGGTTCCCTTTTCAGGGTCAAATTTTAGGAGCTTCTTCTCAGGATGGCAAGGCATGTCATGAAGCTAGCCCCTAATGCCTAATGGAGATTGAGCCATCCAGGCCAAAGGCTCACAATGATTGCCTCTAGGTGGGGGAGGAAAAAGGAGGTGGTTGTTGTTCCCCTCTGATTCACTATTGGTGCCTGACCCTCCACTGGTGTGTGGAGGGTGTCTACCATCCCCTCGGGGAACTTTGAGGTGTCCTAGGTCTCTGGTGTCATTCATGAAGTTCCTCAAGTTCCCGTGAAATATTAGAAGCCATTGATTATTGTATAATTTAATGTGATCTCTAAGATTATCCCTGGTCCCCTACCCTAGGACCCCTTCAATATTCTCTCTCAGAAGTTGGTTGTTCATAGGGGTATCTTCTAGGGACCATTGATTGTTTCCCTGCATTCCTCCTCATCGTGACTTGTTGTTTCCCTCGGTTAATGTATTCTTGGGGTCCTCTCCATCTTCTGGTGGGATGTCCAACCCCTCGATGGAGAGCCTTTCAACAATGTCTGCATAATGATCGAGCGCTAGCTCGATTAATTGTGATATGGAATTAACTAGGACTCATGTGATGAGGCGTGGAGGTGCGAGGGTTGGACAAGGAGTTAGTGGCAGGAATTCATTTTAAACCCCTGGAAAACTAGTGAGTAATAAGGATCATGGCCCTCATCTACTTGTTCGTGACTTCGAAAAGGGGAATTTCTTGTCCTCCCGGGGCATCTTCAAGAGGGGGAGGATGGGAAACCTCTTGTTGGGGCCTCGTGAAAGCTGGACGAAAAGGGTATGGTATGATATCTCTAGAGGGGTGGGGGGACTGGGTTTGTTACTAGCATGATGGGAAGTTTTAGTGTGAGGGTATGCATTGGTACCTGCCATGGCCCTCCTTCTAGCACCAAATATGTTGATGGGCCGGAATTCTTCACCAATAGTAAAGAGGATCTCCCTACTGTAGGATCCCAATTAGACCCTGCGTCATTTGATTTAGGCATCGCCTCTAGTATGTAGGCTCAGATGTTGCTTAGATGAGCTGAAATTGCTTTGGATAAATATGGAATGGCGGCTCAATTGAATGCATGAACTTCAATAAGTACAAGGAAATAATTGACAAAAGTTTTATAATATGCATACCATGAATAGCTAGATTATAAACAACATAAACCTTACATAAATTAACTGTCATCAAACTTCAGATAAGACTCATGTCCATAAAATAAAGTGCTTAACAACTGTAAATCATTTCATAGTAATCAAACATCTATAAGCGTAAGTATGCACACAATTAATGATAAGATTATGTCAATATCAACGAAACAATTCACCAATATAAGCATAGAGTTAGCCAATCATATACCATCCACGCGTAGAAAAACAAGGCTTGTAGCACAAGGAAACACATGAACAGATTATGTATCAAAGAACTCCTAGGAACATCTAATCCATCAAGCAAAAATACTCATGGCATTATGACATAAACAATTTGTGGAATCCAATAGTGGAAAATAAAAATTACTACTTGCATCATTCAGAAGAGCATAAGTTCTCTCAAACAATATTGTCCCAGAATAAGTCCTTAGCTAAAATTCCTTTACAAGGTGTCATGAGAGAGTATTTATAAAATAAGGGCATCTCTTGATCTACCCCTAATTCTTGGGCTCTCTCATGACTTTTCAACTACATATTGACTCTTGGACTTCCTTATGACTCTTTACATTCCAAAAATGTCCTATCCTATCTAATTTCCAAAATCACAAATAAGCTAATAATCTAATCTATCAATTTAACAATAGGGAGTTCAGGAATGTTTAGGTGGAACTACTCCATTACGTATGTCCGCCATAACATGTATTTGGTTGAAATGGAGGTGATTTGTGGTTTCTCTTCATCATGTGTGTGTAGGCATTTGAGGGCATCTGTATGAGAGTGGTCCTTTTGGCGTTCACCTGATTACCCAAGGTTACCATTTTGGTGTACATTCTTATTGGTTCCACCACATAGCGTGTGATATTCTCCTTTGTAACGGGAATATCTTTTGCTAGGGCTTCCTACCTATATGTATCAACGAATGGTTGCACTTCCCTTGAGATATCTTCCTTATTTCTTACATTCTCTACTTCCCTGTTTGATGAAAATCCATGAATTTTGATCATAGACTCTAGACCACTAAAAAGGTGTCTATATGAATCCAACACCCTGTCCACATCTTTGGCTAGTTTGTCCTTTGATAGGATCTTAATGTGAAACTAGACCTTGGTGTTTTTCATGGTGATCCAATCATTCTTTGGGATTATCGTCGGTGCTCCTGGGTACTTGATGGACCACTCATGCATATTATCTAGGGTGACCATGGCTTCCTTCAACATAGCAGCCCTCTCTTTTGTGTGATCTTGTATATCCAAGATTAGGACCACCATGTGATGTAGCTTTGTCATCTCTTCATAGACCATCTCCATGGCTTCCCCAAGCCTCTTTGCCTCTCCTTTGATTGCTACATGGAATTCCATTGTGCTGGAGTGAATTAAATGGGGGGCCAGATTCTCTTCTTTTGCTTTGTTTCTCTCCTACTCTGCTCTAGCGGCCTTTTGCTCCCATGCATAATCCTATTCTAGAGGTTTGTGATTTGTTTGCTCATTTGAGCCACATTATGTTCCGTAGCGGTCAAAAAATCCATCCCAGTCAAGGCGATCATCTCAGGATTCACAGTGGTTTTAGGCACAATATCCTTGGCTGTGGTGATCTATAAGGCTTTTTTGGGTTTCTAGCATAATACTTTTTCCTCTCCTGCATGACCTTGAGGCTAACTTGGTTGAAGGTGAGTTTAGTGAGGTCTAGGACTTCCTCTTCTTGCTCCTCTGAGAAGCCTAGATCTTGTAAGGGAAGGTGCCCTCTAGTGAGGGGAGTAGAAGGATGAACATATAATGGGGCTAGTTCACCTTGTTCCATGTCCAACATTCAATCTTTCTTCTTTCCTCTTATTTTATCTTCCCTAGTTCTTCTTGTAGTGGTTTCCTCTCTTGTTCTGCTAGTGCCTATTGCTTCTTGAGATCTTAAGTCGGCTTAAGTTTTCCTTCTTGATCCTTTAGCTATTGTTCTCATCTCTTCTTCTCTTTCTACTCTCTACCTATCTATTCTTCTACTGTCTTTTGTTTTCAGCCTTTTCCTAGGCCCTTTGTTCTTCCTACTGCTTTTCTTCTAGCTACTTCTTCATTTCCTCCTCTTTATGTCACCCCTTCTTTCGAGCTGGCCCTAATCATTGGACTCTTTTGGTTGCTTGAGCTCTTGCTCCCTTTTTCTCTTGAGCTCATGTTTCTTCTTTTCTAGGGCGACGTTCCTTTGTTCCAACATTTTGTTATCATCCCCCTTTTTTGGGTCACTTGGGACATCTTCGACCTCTTTCTCCTTATGTTTCTTAAATTTCCAGGTGGATTTTTGTGTCTCCTATTGTTTCTTCTTCAGGGTGGAGGATCTCTCTAGTAGACTAAGATTCTCTTGGGAGTGTTCGAGGATCTCCTCATCTCTTTCCCATTGCTCACTAGGGCCAAGTTCCCTAATGGAGTTATACCAATTCTTGACCCCATCTTCATGATCCTGTTTGATGTGTGAATATGACTAGTTAAATTTTTTCCTCTTCCAATGAGTAGCCACAATTTTCTCAGGATCATATGTTCGATAACCAAAGGTCACAAAGTGGCTACCCTTCAAATCTTCGGCCTATACTTCTACTTGCTTCAAGTTGTCAACTACATATTCTCTGATGACAAGTGGGAAAGCTGACCATGGTTGCTTCTTGCCTTTGCTTAGTGCCCTCGAGAAACCTTGCATCATCTGGTAGCATGCTTCTTGCAGGAGTACTTTATCTATGAGGAACTAGGGCAGAGCATGTGGGGCCTTATGGGAACCAAAAAATCTAATGAACATACCTTGTTGGATGGGGAACCAATGTGCCACCTTGAAAATGCTTTCCATGGCCCTCTTCAACATGCTTGGTGGCTCCTCTTCAAATAGTTGTTGGTATAGTGGGGTGATAAAAGACTCAAAAATGAAATATATATTCCCCTTATAGGTGTTGTCCCAGAAGATCTTATAGTGGTGGTGCAAGAGGCTAGTTGCAGACGTATCCTAATTATAGCTCCAACTATCAAACTGACATCTTGTGTAGACAACATCTAGGAGGTACGAAGCCATGTATAATTATGGTGGCTGCTTTGGCTTTGACTACTTTGCTGTAATGATTTTTGTCCTCAGGGCCAACATAAGAATTCTCTCCTAGTTGAAGATTGTTCCCTAGGAGGCGATGACATACATGAGAGGGACCCAGGTACCATGGAATACATCACAATCTTCTACGCTATACAAGAGACACATCATGGTGGTGATCAGTCGATAAGAGTTTCTTAGCTCTTCTGTCCTATACACCTAATCTATTCTAACCCAAAATTTTGATGGGTCTTGCCATCATTCCCTCGGGATGTCTTTGCTAGGCGTCACGAAGATGGAGAGCCATTGGGTGTTGAAAGTTTCCATCTTCTCAGGAAGTTTGTAGTAGGTGGCAATATTCGTAGAAGAGATCATTGCTAAGGGTGTGCCATCATGGTCCCTTAATGTCCATGAATTTGTACCTATGCTTTGCAAGATCCTATCTATAGTCTTGGCACACAGAAAGGAGGGTGGTTGTGATGCTATCTTGTGGAGCTTGGACCTCTTGACGTTGAGGTACACTAGTAAATCTACATGGGTTTCGAGTATGTTTGGCTTGGCAAACTTTTCATAGATGTTGTACCAGGAGAACCTCGTATTCTTATCGATATTGCAGGCCATGTTTCCAAAGATAGGTGGTTAAGAATATTGATAAATTTCCAATGAACTTCTCCCCTTGCTTTTATGGGTAGGTTTTGTAGTCAAGGGTGCCATCTCGTCTACAAAAGAGGAGATGGAGATGCATGTTAATATAGATTTTCATTGATGTCAATATGGCACTAGCCGAGATGGAAAATATTCTTGAGGTTCCTAGTTCCAAATGATGATGTCATAACTCTTGTTTGAAGAATATGTCAAGCCACAAAGATGTCAAGCAACTAATGAAGAAGTATTACTCGAACAAGGTTGAACTAGCTATAATGTTTCTGAGTGCCAATCATGTGCCTTGATTGGTGATCTACACCTTAGGTGTGAATATACAAGCCTTTGAAGTGAAGGACTATAATTGATGAAATCATACACGTGATAATGTCATACTCTTTAAAGAATGACCACACTTTGACATAATTGGAACACTACTTTGGTGTCTTTCACAAATTAATGAAGGCTACACTATCATTGAATACATGATGATATACCTTTATCATGCTGGACACTATCATGATGACATTATTGGTGCAAAACAATGGAGAATCCACACTGTCCCAAAACATTCCTCGTACTATTCCAAATATTTTATGCATAGAAATTTAAGGATAGTCACAGAGAAAATTAATTTTCACTACGTTATAAGCAACATTTCATTATGACACCTACACCATCTTTTAGAGAACATTTTTTTCCTTTCCAACAAGCTATTACTTGGCATGAAAATCAAAGAGGTTGGGAGAAATTGAATTTTAGAGTTAAGAAAATCATTGCTTTTAAAGAGCCGACTTGTGTAGGCTCATACTCCATGACCAAGAGACATGTCTTTTTGTTGGAGGATGAAATCTATATAAATACAAGTCAAAACAATTCACTTTGACTCATTTTTTTCGGTGAAAACATAGAGAAAAGGTACATAAATTATAGGAGGCCAAGGAGGATGTTTTAAGATCACTGTTTGGGCTGATTTTTGTGATTAGGTTATCATATAAGAGATAAAGAAGTGCAGATCTCAGACCAGACCTTAGAACAAGCCCAGATGTGGAGATCAAGTCACAGACCAAGTACAAAAGTAAAGTATAGGCTTTAGACTTGTGGAACAAGAAATATTTTTGGACTTGTAATATCTTTCTGAAGATAAATTTGAACCTATGCAGAATTCCTCAACTACAGAGAATTAGATCATTGAAGATATTTGGTGTTTTCTCTTGTGAACAAATCTGAGTTGGAAACATAGTCTTGGAATTGTTTAAGACACAGTGCTAGATTGTCTTACAGTAAAGTCTTCTAGCAGACCTTGGTTGGAGGAACATAGTTTAGATTGGTTTTTACAGTGAAAACTCACTTGAAGACTTGGATGAAAAGGACCAACTATGTATGAAGACTAAACTTTGAATTGTTGAGCTCCCTTGAAACATATTTTGAAGGCTTATTGCAACGCATTGATAAATCTTTCTTGAAGGAATTGTTTGGACAAAATCTTAGAGTAGCATTGTGTATACATCTTGAAACAGTACTAGAAGCAGCTGAAAGCAGACTTGGGTTGGCAGTTATTTTGGAACATTGTCATGATGACAAATTGAAGGATTATCTTTGGAGCTTGTGATGCTTTTCTTTAAAAGAACTAATCTTGGTATAGCTGATTTGAATATTTTTTTAGAGTAGTCCATCAAACATTGTTTTCAAATATATTTTGAAGTAGTATACTTGAAGTGGATGTGTAGCTTCCTTGGGGAGATTCTTGAGCATACCTTGGAGAGTCATCTAGAAATTCATTGAAGACACCTTGAGGGATTCTTGAAGACATTTGGAAGACTTGAAGAAGTTGTTCCTGAAGGCACCCTTAGAGATGAAGATACATTGAAGCCGTCAAGAGGTGACCTTGAAGAATTTTTGTTTGAGTAACATGAAGAGCAGTGGTGACACCTTCGAAGAAGACAAGGTTGTCATTAATGAAGTGATTTGGAGAAGGCATTGTTGAAGAGATTGACATGGCTCGTTGAAGAAGATATTGGGAGTTGTGAAGTACAACCAAACATACTTTAGAAAAGTGAACTAGACATAGGCTTGGAGCCCTTGAGTTGGTGCCTCAAAATTGACAAGGTTGGAGCCTTGGAAGTCCAAGTCGGTGCTTGGAAAATACAGGTTGGAGCTTGGAAGATTGAGGATTGGTGTCCTAGGAGTTGGTGCTCCTAAACTCAAGGTTGGTGCCTTGGATAAGATAGGGTCAAAGCCCTAGAGGTCGAAGCCTCACTAAAGTCCAAGTAGGTGCTTGGAACATCCCAGGTTGGAGCCTGGGTGTCTTCGTCAAGGGTTGGAGCCCTACCCACATTGTACTTGATTCTTCATAAAGATTATATTAATAAAACTGTTTACTTCTATTGTTCTTTTTTGTGTTCTAAATATAAGTGATCTAGCTGGTAAAAGTATCAATTGAAAAGAAATATTGATTCACCCCCATCTCAGTATTTCCAGCAATTTGTATCAGAGCTAGTACCTTCACTGAAAGCCTAACATCTTGAAGGTTGATCATTAGAACACAAACGGAAAGGCCAAGGAAGAAAGTCTCCAATCCTCCTAAAGATGTGTCTCCCTCTACCACCGAAATAGAACTCAATCAATTTGTGAAGGTTGCATTGTTCAATGGAATCTTTGATATATTGGAAGTAGGAATGAGGAATTTCTTAAAGACTCAAGGCATTGAAGTCTGGAAATTGGTGATTTTTGATAGCATGATGGATGGAGAATCCAAGGAACATAATATGAGAGAAATGAAAGCAATCTTGAATGGGCTACCTGATTCTATGAAGTCCAATTTTGAAAAATGTTCATCAGCAAAAAGCCCATGGGATAAACTTCATGATCTTCACTCAAAAGGAGCATTGACAATGATATCTAGTCAAGAAAATGATGGAAAACAAGAAGGAAATCCATAGCCCATCAAGGAAGGTGAAGATAAGAGTAATAACATCAAGGCCAAAGAAGACTTAGAGGATGAAAAGAATGAAAAAGATTTTGAAGAAGATATCCTTGGTAAACTTATGGCTACCATGGAAGAGATTGACAATTTGAAAAAAGAAAATGAGGAACTTAAGAAGAAAGTGCAAGTTCGAGACCAGGACAAGACAAGGAAGGAAGTTGACCTTGTCAAGCTTCAAGTACAAGAAAGAGATGAGGAGCTCACCAAGATTAAGGAAGAATTTCATCAAAACAAGAGAAAACATCATGAAGAAGTCATATCCATGACAAATCAATTGGATAAGGCAAAGAAATAGGAAGATACCTTGTCAAGCCACCTTGAACAAAGGCACAAGATATTGAACAAACTTGAGGTAGAGATTGATCAATACAAGGAAGAGGTCTCCTCCCTTAGATCTCAATTAGAAGAAGCAAGGAAACAAGCGCAAGGAGTTGAGAAGGTGATGGAAGCTTTGACATTCGTAGAAGGAAAAGTTGATGAAGCAAAAAAGGAGAGAAACACCATGATATGCCAACTAGAAGAAAAGGATGATGACATCACGAAGTTAAAATCATAAATCACTTCTCTCAAAGCCAAATCTTGTGAAGTAACCAAGATGAAGGAAGAAATGGAGATCATTCTATCAAAGAAGGACAAAGAATGAAAGAAAATGAAGGAAGAAATTTTCTTTCTTAAAAAGGAAGTTGAATTGCTGAATAAGAACTTGAAAAGCTATCAAACCCTAGATGATATCTTAAGTCATCAAAGGTCTCCCCTTGAGAAATCAGGTCTTGGCTATGCAAGTGAATCCTCAAGCAAGAATGATAATGCTTCAAACAACAAGGATGTGAGGAATATTGGAAGAAATGTTGATGCTCCCAACAAAGGCAAGCATCAAATTGACATTGGAAGAAATCCTACTCCAAGAAGAAATGCAAATGGTATCAAGGATGCAAGAAGCAATTGTTATCATCAGAGGATCCCAAGGCAAAAAGACTTCAGAAGTACATCAAGGAAACCTTCTTCCTCCAGGTACCAAAGTATATTTCTTGGTTATTTCTATTCTTCTAAAACCTTTTGGCACATGGAAAAATATTGTAGGGCATATCAAAAAGACAAATATAATGGTCCCAGTCAATCTCCGAAAAGCAATTTCGCAAGAAGAAGTCATGGATTCTTATTCATGAACAACATAGATTGCTTCAAGCATCATAACATTGGACATATGGCACATCATTGTAACTTGACTTGGGTCCCTACAAAATCTAGAACCATGCTAGAGAAGAAAGTTGCACAAGTATGGAGAAGGAAGCAAATTGATTCCAGAAGTCCCTTGAACACTCCAGCCAACAACACATGTTGTTGACCTGATGAAGTTATCATTGATATTTCTAGTATTTGATGAGGAGACTGTGTCAAAAGGAAGACCATGTATACAGTTAGTGGGAGAAAAATATGATTAAGCATTGTTGGCTTGTAGGGGCCTAACCCAGGTTCAGAGGTGATTTAGCCAAAAAAATCCCAGTACTACTGGCCCTTTTGGCAACAGTCCACAGAAGGTAGACTAAGGTCTCACCCGAAGTAGTATGAGGGAGTGATAGAACCAGGTTTCTTCACCCTAGAGATGTCTGATGATTTTAGGTGGTCTGTGGGTTGACCCTGTGCGTACGTTACTACGTGCACCTATCAGTACCTCGTAGCCTATGATGTTGCCTTTGCACAACCCTACTCGGGGCCTGATCCATGTTATTACCCAATTACTTACTATTAACCCAATAGTAGTGATCACTTATCTTATCTGTGTGTGTCTAGTTATACTTAATAGTGTTCAACATTCATATAAGTGTGCGCGATAAATAAAACAGTATAATTGCATATGGTATAAAATAGGAAATAACACTAGAACAGATATACAAGATTTGGAATCAAACTTCTCTTTATTATTCTTCTTCCTTGGTCACATACTCAACTCCACCCTATGCACTCAGCTGTGGACTCTAGTAGGCCTCTATGCACTCAACTGCAGAGCCTTTTTCTCCTACTACGACCCAAAGCACCTAGACTCTTACTCTATGCTCGCTATCTTCTAGACTCCATCCATTGGTTCACTCCCCCCTTTGCAACTTAGAGCTTTCTCTATTTATACAATCCCATGGTCCACGAACCATGGGTAGGTCGACACTACATTCAAAACTTAGGGTGGATAACCATATGATTCTAACATATAATTTGCGCTCCGCACCCGCAATTCGTGGAGTCTTTACAACAATAGTACTCAAACATGGGCTTTGAGCCCCAAAACATGTCGTGGGGGGATTCCATGCCCAACAAGCCCCCAACACAAACATTATGACTCACCCTCGAGTCACTCTGTCAGTGCGGCGATCTTGGCACGAAGTCCCTCCAGCTGGTCTTGAACGGTCTGGAAGTTGGTAGTGCACTGAGCTGCTGCTTGTTGAACCTATTGCATTCTTTCTTCTGAACCCTCTATTTTTGGTGTGTTGCATTGCATTTTTGCATGTATCCCTTGGATATACGTGAGATTTCCTTCGATATCTACCATGATTGCGAAGGTTTCGTCAATCCATGGCGAGATGACACTTTTAGAACTGCTTCCTTATGGCATGCCGCATCCACCTGCTCTTTTAATGCCTTGGCTTGCTGTATCCTTGCAAGCCGTTGAGTAAGGACTACTATCTACGCAATCCCTCTAATGTTGTCATATTGTTTATGGAGTTTGCGTGCCTCTGTCTCCAGCTGCTGGATGTTGGGCTCCTCCTGCAACGTCATGAGGACCTCAAGTGCCTGCTCCAACATGTTGGTACAATCACATATTGCACCTCCAATGTCTTCCATCCCTGCTGTAATAACGTTAGCAAGTTGCTCTCTAAGCTCTGGGGGAGTGGAAGGCCTACGCCTTCAATCGCAGCTCAACAATATGGAGATTCAGCTCCAGCTAAACTCTTGTTGTTTCCTCTTGCGTGTTGCGAACTCCACTTGCCAAATAGTGGATCCGTACTTCTGTAGGTAGGTATGCTGCAATGGACAACTCTGGGACGCGCCGACAAGTGTCATCAATTGTCTGCACCAACTATTGGTTTTGCGACACCAACTCATCGCACTACAAGCTAAGCTATTCTATATTAATCTTCCGCTCACTGAGAACCTGGATCATACGACTCTCTCTCGTGCGAAGGTCAACTATTATCCCATCCTGCAGCTGATATAGTGTGTCGTAGGGAAGGGCGACCAAATTAAGGCCAATGCCTTTCATTGTAGTGAGCATCATTGGATCCATCGTGTTCTCCAAGACTAGCACTCCTATTGGCCGGATAAATCGTTCTTGCGGACAAGACCGATCTCCCTAGTATCGAATGATATCTAGCAACAAAGAGCACAAGCAAATATACTTTTCTCTAAACATGTTTCAATTCATAAATGAACACTAAGAGGTGTAACAGACCCTACCTCGATCCAGCGCTTGTTTGTGGCAGTTTTATCCCAACAGCTTCAAGCAGTTCCTTTTTAATAACCTGCACACACAAACAAACACACATCAAAGCATACCTGCATATAATAAGAAATGTTCATTATGAAGATCAAGGAGCTCATAAAATAAACCATTAGAGACAGTTCATTGAGAAAAACAAACTTGATTGTATTAACTTTATGAATAAAATAACTTTACAACCTTTGCCTTGATGTTGCA
>APFE030458209.1:37891-49914 GCA_000404065.3 Pinus taeda
TGCATGAGAAGAGTTTAAATACTACTAACTAAATAACTTATTTACAGAAATTGAGGATTCGGTTTAAATGACCGTCCTCTTTCTAAGCAAAACTATTTCTAAAATTAAATCTACTATCTAACTATTTCTAAATCTACTCCTTAATATCACAAGCATTCAGTATTTTCCTGAGTGGAGTCGGCTGACTGTCTTCCGTCTTTGGTTGAGTTAAGCAAACAGAATCGGCAAGAGCTGGCATTATCTTCTTAGTAAAATTGATGATATACTTGAGAATCATCCAATGACTATGTATCATTACCATGTATACCTGGTAAAAATTTCATTTCAACTTGGTTAACCCTCGGACTGCTTCTGCTTTTCCTTCAGTCTTCTGTTTCTAGTTTGTTTCTATCGCTGATTTCTTGCAATTTTCGAGGCTCGCAGGTGACTGAGTAACTAGGGACCTTCCTTTTCGAGCAATTTTTCTTAGTGATGCACGATTAGCGCTAAGCTCTAATCGCACATCGGAAACTGCCTCTGTTTCTTGATCCGGGCTTCCCTGATGCGGTTTTTGCCTCTTGCGCCTTCTTCTCTCATTCGATATAAAGCCCAAAATTTGTAAAAATAGTGATTCTGTGAGCTCTTGACCCTGAGAATTAAACTATCTGTTTCTGGTATCAGCATCGTTCAATACCCATTCAACCATGGTTGTATATGAGAAATATGTGATAGATGCCTCAGAAGAGTTCTGCGGCTCTTTTTCTTCCTTGAGTGGATTAGGTGTGCCTTCCGAAATGTACATTGGAGCGCTACCTTTCCTCCTCGTAATTTTCTGCATAGTACCCTGTATAACGCTTCGTCCTTCTTTCCTGCAATTTTCATTGAGGTGGAAGTAATGATAAAAGACTAATGATAGGAAAACTTTTAAATGCCGAAGATATGCAAAACATGCCACCTTACGTGAGCTATTTCTTCAAAAAACACAACACCATACTTCATTAACAACTGGCAATAACTCATTAATTTGCATTTAAAATACATGACCAACTTTTGGCTGAAGAAGTTTTCTCGAATAATGAGCCAGAACAAACTGCGATGGAGAGGTCCCGCAATTTTGCTTTGCGATGTCGCAGATCGCTGTATCACAAATCGCAACATCATTGTGCTGTTTTTTATCACAAGGTCACAGTATCGCAATATTGCAGCATCACAACTTTGCGGTATCACAATGTCGCAGTGTCGCAGTATTGCAATATCGCAAATCGTTATAATTCTTGTGTAATTCATGTGATTTTTGCAATGCGCGATATGCGATATCGCATATCGGCGATTTTTTAGAGTTTTTTAATGTGAGTGTTTCTTCAGTGTATGCGATGCGATGAGGTTTCGCGTTGCAATCTCGCTTTTTGTCATTTTAACTCATTAGAAGGTGTATCCTATCATTCTTTGTGCGATGCGATATCCTTTAAGGAGTGAATTTAATTTTCTTCATTATGAAACTTAGGTTTTTTAGATTTTTCAAGGTATTTTCCTAAGTCCATGATGTTGTAAGTTTCATCTAAAAACGAAAATGTAACACTAACTGATTTTTTGATTTTTACTGAGGGTCCCCACTTATTTAGTATTAGCAATAATACTCCATAAGGAGGGGGGTTGTTGGTGGCCACAACAGGAGGATAACATTTGCTTGGTTATAAGCTCATCCTTCGGATGAGTCCAACTTAGTTTAGATTCGAACCCTAAGAAGGAGTGGTCCGTTCCTGTTTGTAATTGAATAGGTCCTTTACTGTGAAATTTTAACGAATCCAGTATAGGAGAAACTCGACGTTTTTCAATTTTAGGGAGTCAGAAGAAAAACTTAAGAAAACTCCATGGTTGTCCTTTTTCGTAAATTTGTGTCTCCCAAGCCTGAAAAAGTATAAAATAATACTCGAGACAACCTCTTGATCATTACGATCAAGGAGTACTTTTCATAATTAGTTCCTTCAATCTGAAAAAGTAAAAAAGCGATCGAAAACACGTTGTTTTATCACCAATACCGAACTTGAAACGACAAAAGTCCAGCAATCTTTTCATGTCTGTACGGTTAGAAAAGAGCTGTAAGAGGATCATCTTTTTAATTCCGTTTTAATGAGTCTAAAAAGAAAAACTCGGCAATCTTTTCATATTTTACAAGTCAAAAAAGAGCTTAAATAGGACTCCTATGTGTTTTTTGTTGAAAATGACCAATTTCACTTGAATACCCAATATTCTGCACAAAAACTGCAAACATTACTCATATCTGTTTTAAAAATAATAAAAATGCACCAAAAAGGACCTTTTCAAAGTAAAAAATAAATAAATTTAATTTATTTATTCAAAAAATCTTATAAAAAGGGCTTTTACAAGTTCATTTTTATCATTTGCCTTTGGAGTAAAAAGTAAGAGCTTTTGGTCGAAAACTTCCTATGGAGATTGCGAAAAATCTGACTGCTAGAATCGAGAACCGTCTTCTCCAGGTAATCCACATTGTCCTTGACTTACATTTCATCCGTTTAAAATTTTGTTTTAGGGTTTAAAAATCGATTTTTAAAGGAAAATTAGGGCAAAAAATCACCCGCGGCAGTTGCGCAGGGGCGCCATGTGGCCCCTGCACACCCTGATTTTTCTATGCACAGAGAAAATTCGGGGTTCCGCACCTGTCCTTAAGGAGAAGTGCGCACCTACGCACTGTCTTTAAAGGGGTGAGTGCGAACCCCGCAGAACGCAGATTTTAAACTCTAAATTCCTCATTTTTGCCCCATAGAATTTTGAAATGAAAGTTCTAATCCACCTATTTTGCAATGTAGGTACACAAGATGCTTGTTTGGCGCGAAAGAGAGCACGAGGACGTGGATCAAGCTGCATTACTCCGTCCACCTTCATTACGGGCATTGAGAGCATGCGGGCTATTCAAATTTTGGACCATACCTGGCATGAGGGCACAGGTAGACTTTCTACAATGGCTGGTGAACATGTGGAGCACGCAGGAACAATGCTTCATTATTGGTGGCAACTGACTCGAAATCGAGCCGGATGACATATACTTTTGACTAGCTTTCCCAAGAGAGGCGAGAAATTATCTATGTTCGGATCTAGGCTAGGTGGTCAATCTGTCACTAGTCTTTGACTAGAGTTTTGTAATGACCAGACTCCGGACAAATGGATAGATGTTAAAACCATCTCCCATCCTGAACTAAAGGTGATTTCCTTTACTGTTACCAGACTCTGCGGGAGCGCAGCATGACATCTAGCTACAGGTTCCCAGATGCGCATGGCAGTAGACTACTTCCGAGGCACCATCTTCAACTAGTGTGATGTTGTATTGACCAATGTGAAGGGCCAATTGACTAGGGCGAAGAATGGACAGCTAAAGAACTTTGGATATGGTTATTTAGTTGTCAGCTTTGCCCTAGAGAGGGTACCTATGCTGGTTCCACAGCAACTCACTATTGAGGCTGGACTTCCCCGAGATCCTCGGGTTATGCGATGGGTTGCAGTCATGGCCTGACATCCTGAGGAGGGTACCAAGGTTGTTTGATTCACACTAGAGTATTTTCGTTGGTTAGAGAACCAACTCTTTGTGATTTAGGATTTTCCATATGCTGGGATGGATTATCGTGGTGATCCCAACATGGCTCTTCCACCAAGAGAGCAATGGGATGATAAAGGTAAAATTGTTTTCAACGTTTTAATTATATATATATATATTTTGTTTTTAAATCGTCCCAAAACTAATAGTAAAAAGTTTTAAATGCATATGTGGGTCCACGGCAACCAGCCGCTCTCCATCCCTATGATCGAAGACAACCAGCTGCCGCAGCACCAGCCGCATAGGACTAATTAGCAGAGACCTTAACCAAGTTGGAGAGCCATCTAGAGCGCTTGACCGCAGATATTCTAGAGACCAGCATAGATGACATTCCTCTTAGACTTCAACGCTATGTGATTGGGGTCCTAGGACCTTTTAGGAGGTTCCTTTGTAGGGTGGCCCGAGCAGTGGTGTCTTATCGGGATCATCACCAGTGATAGGATGATTGCCTTGTAGACTCATTTTTGGACCTTTTATACTATCATTTTTGCTGATCATAAGGTGTTTTTAAACCTATGATCGAGGACGATGTATATTTTGACACACTCCTATGCTTTGCTATATTATTATTATGGTTATCTTGCAAAACATGTTATGAGATGTTTTTAAATTTACTGTTTGATTTAATGCAAATGTCTATTTAGCATTCGAGAAGCAACTACATCTGCTAATGTATTTAAATATCTTGGAATGTGCTGATATTCTATGTAATCAAATTCTCGTTCCAAGAGACGGACTCTAAAAAATAATCGTAATAACACTGGATTTCTAATGGCATAAACTCGATTAAGCTGTAATACAATGAGTTCTAAATCTAAATTAACAATCAAACTCCAAATTCCAAATGAAATGGATTCAGATAATAAGTCAATCATTGCAATGTTGTTCATTGTTTGACCGAGGTTTACCCTATGCATAGATACTAACTCGTCAGAGGGCGAATAGATAACCCAAGCTCTGGAAGAGATGTTCCGTGTACTACGACAAGCGCCATCAGCGAAACCGATGTATGTTTGGAGAGGCGTCAACATCTGCAATATCAAGAGTAAAATCAAGATAAGCAAGAATAATAATGAAAAACACTCTCTAAAGTAAAGCATGCATCCTTAATCTAAGAACACACCAAATTTAGAAAGAAACTAGTCTAAGAAATATCCACACTAATGCTTTAAGCATAATATTGCTTTAGATAAAGCCCATTCCTAGGTTTACCTAAAGAGACACCGTCAAAATCTTTTAACTCATAGGCCCCTTTTGCCAACTTTCACTTGACAATATACGGACCATGCCACATGGGTACAAATTTTCCAGCCCCTAGCTTATCGTTTGCTTGATCGTAAAGTAAGATTAGGTATCCATCCGAAAAATTGCGGGGTGTAACATTTCGATCATACTGAGCTTTAATCCTTTTGGCATGAGTTTCGACAGCTACTGCAGCATTACGTCGATTCTCATCTAATTGAGCTAAGTATAATAAATGTTTTTCCTCTTCGAAAGTGGCTGGTAATAATTGCACGACAATTTGTAATGATGAGATTTCGCATTCAATGGGCAATACTGCCTCTAAACTGTAAACCAGTTGAAAGGGAGTAAAACCTGTTGATGTTTTGACTGAGGTTCGGTACCCCCAAAGCACTGAAAATAACATGTTATGCCAATTCGACCGATGAATCCCAATGATTCGTCGGATCATGGTGACTAGAACTTTGTTGACTGCTTCAACTAGACCATTTGCTTGTGGGTAATATGGAGTGGAACTATCGTGATGTAGGCCAAGCTGATCTGTAAGTTCAGTCATCATGATGTTTCGAAAATGACTCCCATGGTCAGTGATAATCGCTTGGGGAACACCAAACCTAGCAATTATATGGTTGAAAATGAAAATCGCAGTAGTTTTGCCGTTTGCCAAAAATGTAGGCATCGCCTCGGCCCACTTGGTAAAATAATCTACTGCAAGGATGATATACGCATGCCCCCCAGCCGAGTGAGGGTTACATGTAATAAAATTGATACCCCATTTTGCGAATGGACCAAAGACAATGATAGGGTGGAGAGGAGCAGGAGGAGTGTGCATCTTACAATCAAAAATTTGGCAATTGTGGCATTTCTGGACTGGAATAATACAATCTTTGACTAAGGACGGCCAGAAATAGCTAGCGCGTAAAATATTTTGGGTTGTGGCATACCCAGACATATGACCACCACACGCTCCAAAGTGACAATCATTAAGAACCTTTTCAGCCTCATCATGAGTAAGACAACGACGGAAAACAGAATCCACTCCATGACGATAAAGAGTATCTCCAATAATAGCGTAAGGTTGGGATTGGAATCGGATTTTCCGGCGCTGAGATCGTGAACTCGTCGAAAAGATTGGGTTTGGAGATATACAATGATATCTCCATACCATGGATCAACAGTGCTGATAAGGAACAAGGATTCATCCGCAATGGGTTCTTCCGCCACATGTTCAGTATCAACATGAGTCACACATTAAGTCCGCAAAAACCAAAGACTTCTTTGACTTGGCCTTCTCAAATTCCAAGTCAAATTCCTACAGGATGACAATCCATTTGGAATACTTTCCCCCTAGCAATTGTTTAGTCAAAATGTATTGCATAGGGTTACAGTCGGAAATGACCGTGGTTTTGCATAACAAAATGTAATGACGAAATTGTTGAACAGCTTGGACTGCAACTAAGGCTAGTTTCTCCACATGTGAATATTTTAACTCGGTTGGAGTTAGAGTCCGACTAAGATAATAAATCACATGTTCACTTTCGAATTCATCCTGTTGAACTAAAACCATCCCAATGGTGGAATGGGAGGCGGCGAGGTACAAGAAGTAATCTTGGTTGTAGTTGGGAGGATGCAATAACGGTGCATGGGTCAATGCATGTTTAAGTGCATCAAAATATTTGTCAGCTATCTCGTCCCAAAAGAATGGAGTGTTGTGTTTCAACAACCGGGTGAAACCTTTTGTAATCTCGGTGTAGTTAGGAATGAAACGACGTAAAAAGTTTTCTTTCCCTTGTAAACTCTGGAGTAGGCGAAGTGTCGAAGGAGGTGGTAACTTGAAGATGGCTTTGACCTTCGAAGGATCGACACGAATTCCGGCTTTGGATACAACAAATCCCAGTAAACGACCCATTGTTATACAGAAAACATACTTGTGCGGATTTAGCCTAATCTGATAATGCCTACATCTCATGAAAATTGCTCGTAAATGAGTGAGATGGTCGACTCTACGTAATGAATGGGATGGTAAATCATCAAGATAAGGCTACACAATGTGCTTGATGTCATGGAACACATAAGACATAGCCCTTTGAAAATTTGCTCCGACATTCTTCAATCCAAAAGGTAACTTGCAATAAGCAAATGTCCCCCATGGACAAATGAATGTCGTTTTTGGTTGATCGGCAGGTAGAATGTTAATTTGATTGTAACCGGAAAAGCCATCCATAAAGGATAAAATTTCGCTGTTGGCACAATCATCGATAATTTGATCGATATAGGGTGTGGGATAATTGTCCTTGGGACAAGAACGATTAATATACCTATAGTCAATACATATTCTTATTGACCCTTGTTTTTTAGTAACTGGAACAATATTCGATACCCACTCTGTCAAAGGAATTGGATAAATGAAACCTGCTTTAAGTAATTTTTCAACTTCTACTTTGATGGCAGCAGCTTTTCGTGGGTGTATCTGACGCAAACGTTGCCGGACGGGTTTAGCATCCGGGTAGGTTTTGATCTCATGAACAACGATTGAAGGATCAATTCCTGGCATTTCTTCATAGGACCAGGCAAACACATCACAGAATTCTTGAAATAGGGTTTTATATGTGTTGACATCAGTGTCCGTACAAGAAGCACCTATGTGAATGTTTTCAACAATCCTAGGTTTGACTAAAATGTCGATAGGAACCGTTCATGAAATATTGGCTAAATTTTGTTCAGAATCAGGATGTTTCAATGGATTTTGTAGTTCTTTGACATATTCAGCAATAAAAATAGATGAAAAATCATTTTCAAAATGATTAATCTCAGGTAAAAATGAAGATCGATGATGAAGATCTTCCCATGGTAATGCATCAACAGACAACAGTTCCCGAATTTGTTCATCAGTGTGAACGGTTTCAGAAAAGGTTGTTGAATCTGAGGTTGAGATTGAAAGTGATTTTCCATGGATCTCATTCACTAGATCAAGGTTGGTTGAACTTGAGTCGGAAAACGACTGTACTACCTGATAAGCAACTTCAAAGGGACTCAAAGGCATGGCATCACCAAGAAATTCCACCTCGGAATCGAATGGAACTATCCAAGGATCGTCAAGAACTATGGATTCTGACGAAATCATATGGATGGTCGGGAAAGGAGATGGTACATTGGGAGGAGGAAATGAAAAAGTTCCTAGTAAACCCGAATCTTTAACTAATCCTACCCCAACATCCTTGTAAGGGATAGCGGTTTTACCAACATGTTGAATACTCTCAGCAGAGGATGGGTCGGACGAAAAGTAAGTTAACTAATCTATTGTAACGATCTTTCCATTTTGTGGAAACTTCATAAGCCGAAAGACCGATGAAACAACAACAGTCGTGGCGTAAGACCAACTACGACCCAAAAGAAGGTTGTAATCCAGAGGGGCATCAACCACTTCCACATCTAGATTAATAGTTTTTCCTTCAACCCCTATAGGTAAGTCCTGCAAAATGCCATAAGGATGAAACCTCGGCCATCAAAAGCCTTTAGAATCGTCGGGGATTGATTAAGTGTAGGAGAACCAAGGGTTTTCCAACACTGTATCGACATAATACACGTGGAAGCTCCCTCATCAATCACAGTCCTAAAACAAGGTCTGTTTTTTACTAACACTGGAATCTGGAAAGCTATTTGATGAGGTAAACGAGGTGTACTATTTTCTAAATTGAAGACTATGAGGTTTGGGTCCTGAAGATCAACAGCTCCTATAGCCGACAATAGCATTTTACTCTGTGCTAGACAAGATTGTAGAACTTCCAAAGCCGACTTTGTTGAAGGGGAAACAACTAAATCTTCAACAATGTTATAGTTCTGAGCAGCTCTCGCATGTGGATTGAAAGCTGACTTTCGAAGTATACCCTTAGCGGGCGGTTTCATTACTAAGTCAGGATTTGGTTTTTCGATCTGTAGTGGATCAAAACCAGACGGAGCTGAGGTTGATGGATTGTAATTAGAAGATTCCACTTCCTTACCACCGAGAGGACTCTTACTTCCATAATCTTGCGATCGTGTCGTAATCCTTACATGTGACATCATCATTATGGGCTCTTCCAAGGCACTAGAGGAAGAACCTATCATCTTACTGTCTTGACTCGAAAAAGGATCCTTCAAAACAGTAGGTTTTTGCAAACCTTTGACGATTTTCGCAACCTCGGCACGATTTGGACAATCTCTTGTAAAATGCTCCTCATCGTAGATGAGACAAGGATAGCAAGGCTTACGTTTCTCATCAGTAGATTCAGGTTTATTGGATTTCTCCTTCGAGTTTTGCGTATTATTCTTCTTGCCTTTCTTCTTACTATTAGATTTTGATTTGGTCGTAGATGATTCTATGACATGAACATCGGCAGAAATTTCAGGTGAAGACTCTCCCTTCGTGGAATCTGGTAAAGTTATAATAGGAGAAGAATTCTTGGAGGATTTCTTCTTACTCTTGGTATTAACAGTACCAATCATACCGTTAGCGGCATGAGACCCTGAGGGAGGTGCAGCTATTTGATTTTGTTTCGGAAGGTCGGGGATTTTCTCGTGTAATGTACCTGACTGTGTATAAACTAAGTCGAGGTACTGAGCTTGAGAAATTACTTGCTCTTCGGTAACTACTCCTGCCTTGGCTACATCTTCAGTTATTTTAGGTAATAATGATTTTACAAACTATTCTGCCAAAATTTGGTCTGAGATAAAAAATTTCACTAAACAACGTCGACGTCGCCATTCATGAATATGATCTGAAATGTATGTGGACGTCAACTGTTTTAATGAAGTTAATAATTCCGTTCCATTGTCATATCGGACTGGTAGCTGAAAATGAGTAAGGAAGGAAGTGGCTAACTGACTAAAATTGTAAAAAGAGCCTCGTGGCAACTCAATGTACCACTTGGCTACAAGGCCAATCAAAGTACGTTGAAAAAGACGAAGACAAATTGAATCATATATAATGGAGTTCGATGCACACCAGAGATGATAAGTCATCACATGATTAGACGGATCTTCTCTTGACTTCCCCTCAAACTTTGGTATATCACTGGGCAACTTATTCGGCATTGGCGGCCAAAACGGAAGATAATTAATGGGATTATTCATAAGGCACGACAAGTCAGGCAAATCCAAAGTTGCTATAAATAGTAACTGATGGTTCGGATCCCGAAAACTTGGGGTCATAAGACCAGCCCCAGGAGGAGGATGTCCAGGATAAGTTGGTATCGGAATCGCATTTGGGATATTATATCCTCCTGGAAAACCAGGATTAACCAGAACATACTGGGGTTGTTGAGGTTGTTGATACGTATACCCAGGGTACGGTTGATACTGATAATCCGGGTTCTACACAGCAGGGCCGAATTGGTACTGCCCCTGGTACGGTTGATAAGTAAATTGGGGTTAACTTGTGACAATCATACTAGGCCCAGGTTGTCCTACAGGCATGGAAACCGGAGTCTGGATTGTAGGTCCAGACTGGGGTAAAGAGGTCTAAGGAGTTGATATAAGAGTAGTAGAAACGGAGCCGCTGATACTCTAGAAATGGGTGGAGTGGATTGAACAGAGGCCACAGCAGTTGCAGCAGACATTTGGGACAGAGTTCAAGGTGAACTAGGCCCAGACTGATGAGCTACCCCAGGTGTAGAAGTTTGAGTAGTAGGCTGGACAGGTTGCTGGGGTGAACCAAAAACAAAAGATTGTCCAGATTGAGATGACAACTGCACACTAGGTTGCAGAGTCTATTGATCCCACACCACGTTCATTCCGGGGTATGGACCCATAACAGGTTGAGCATATTGAGGACCAAAACCAGGTTGAGTGTAATTATACGGTACATTCCCGGGTCCTTGAACAAATGATTGACCTGAAGGTGGTTGAAAACCTTGAGGTTGATATTGACCTTGAGGTTGGTACTGACCTTGAGGCACATATTGATACTGGGATTGATCTTGAGGTACATATTGATACTGGGGTTGACCTCGAGGAAAATATTGTCCCGTAGGGATATACTGTCCTTGAGGTTGCCCCCCAGGCGGTAATGGACAACCTTGAGGTTGCCCCCCAGGCAGTATTTGAGTACCGTGCGGCTGCCCCCCAGACGGTATCGAACTACCTTGAGGTTGCAAATTAGGAGTAGTACCAGACATCATAAGAATCTCTTCGACACTTAACGGTTTAGTTTGGTTATGACCAGGAGATACTACATATTCGATGGGTTGAGGAGATGCTCCTAAAAACATACCAGATAAAGACTGATACCCAGGAGGAACAGAAGGACTGCCATGTAAAAAAGTTTCTAGCGTCTAAGAAAACAAGGATGATTGTATCGACATATTCAAAGGAGGATAATAACCTCTAGGTGTTGGATGGAAAGGAAATTGAGGTGGTGAAGACGCAAGACCTAGATTTTCTAAGAAATTGGTCAACAAAATATACCAAGCGTCACCTCTAATGGGACTGTAGAAAATGGATTCACGCTCCCTAAGTTCGATAGTTGGTTGATTTTCAGGGATGCTTATACCTTCGTTAAGACTCGAACTTATAATTTCTTCTATGGAAATGAGTCCAGAAGGAAGATTCTCTGTAATGATATTTTCTACTCTGGGTGAACTAGGACCACTAGAAATAGGAGAAGCAAATCTTGAAGATGGAGTAGCAGCAGGTTTAGTGTCAAGTTCAGGGATTTCAGGTTCTTTGGCTAATGAGCTAGTAGGAGTGATACTACTAGTAACCTCGTAAAATGAAATCAGTTCAGAAATATGTTATGTTGCTTGAACTAGATGATCAGGATGTATAATTAACGAAGACTTTCCGGCCTCCAGTGACCCAACCCTACTTTCACTAGGTGTGACAAGAGCTCGCAGCCCTTCAAGTTGACTTGGTGTAAATTCAGGACGCTGCCCCCCAAAGTCGACGGGATTGTCTCGGTAATTCAGCCATGATTAATTATTTAATTACTTCACACAAAAACAAATAAAACCTCAAGAAAACCACCTAAAGTCTCTAAACAACCAAACAATTTGAAGCATGCCTAATAAATCTAGGAGATCAAACCACACACAAACAGTATCTTTCCGGATTGAAAACACTAGTTGGTGATGAAATCCAACGTCGCAGAATTCAATACAGAAATGGTGGTTGGAATAGTTACCCCGACAACCTGCTTAATGAAACAGACTGGCAC
>APFE030458209.1:50360-72387 GCA_000404065.3 Pinus taeda
TAACAATTGGAATTTCTCCCTACCGCAAGATCGACTACTTGTATGTTTAAACTATCTTGGAGTGTTAATTAATCCCTACTCAAGGATACTAGCGTAAGCTATGTTGGTGAAAAGAGCCCTATAAAATAAAAAGATTGCTAGATGGATTTTAATTAAGCGTTAATTTTATTGTTTGTTTCTTAAGTCAATGGGTGCAGAGATGAAACTTTATGGTGTGAAGACTCGACTTCAAAACACTAAAAAATGCACCTAAGATGATAACAATTCCTTTTCCTTTTCAATAATTTCTAGCTAAGGAAGAGTTGAAAATGCAATGCTTTGAAAATCAAATCTTTCTCTTAACATACAACTGAAAGGAAACTTTTTTGTCTTTTTCAAAGAACTTTAAATATGAGACTACTAATCACGCTCATGGAAAATCCCTTTGCTTTTCAACAATCAAGAACTACAAGGATAAACAATTCTTTTAAAAGAGCTTTTAAGATTTCTAGAAAAACTCTAAAAAAACTATTGAAAACAAATTTTTCAAAAAGCTTCTATAATTTCTATGGAAAACTCAAAACTATGATCTAATCTTGAGATCTAAACAGAAATGGATTGAAAAGAAACTTGAAACGTTTTTGAGGATGCTCAACTTGGTCTTTCAGCTAACTAAGGATCAGTTTGTTCAGCTCAACAAACTAATCAAAAACATCCAATTATGTTTTAATAAAAAATGAAATTTGAAACTTTTAATCAAGTTTAATCAAAGTTTTGCAAAAGAGACAAATGGGATCTAGCTCTCTTCAAGGATAGATTTCATGATCTAGTCAAACTCAGCAAGAAGACCAGAGAGACCAGGGTGATCTAAGGCTCTAAGGCTTCGGATCTCTGAGCTACTACGAAGACCAAGCAAAAAATCAATCTAGCAGGCAAAACTTCTTAGAAAATCACTTCAAACGAGAATGCCAATGAAAGCTAACTCACAAGGAACTTTTGTCAATACAAGTGCAGGTCTGGGCATATACTAATAGCTATGGACAAAAACTAAACCTAACTGGGTGGATGGATCTTAGGTTTTTCAAACTTTTGACAGGGTCCACAGGCCCCCAGTAGAACCAGGTGTGGTGCCGCTCTGTGTTACACTATAACAGTGCGAACAGGTCCGCACTGTAACTATCTCAGAAGGTGCAGTCCTCTTCTAAAATTTCAAAAAATAAAAATCCAACTAGGATCTAACAAATACCCAAACTCACACACATCAAGGAAAAATCAGAAACCAAAACTCAAGTTTCTCAAGTCAAAGCAGAGACAATTCAAAAACCAAACCAAACCAGTCCCTAGCAGAGTCGCCAATTTGTTGGCCAGATAAATCGTTCTTGTGGACAAGACCGATCTCCCTAGTATCGAATGATATCTAGCAACAAAGAGCACAAGCAAATCTACTTTTCTCTAAACATGTTTCAATTCATAAATGAACACTAAGAGGTGTAACAGACCCCACCTCGGTCCAACGCTTGTTTGTGGCAGTTTTATCCCAACAGCTTCAAGCAATTCCTTTTTAATAACCTGCATACACAAACAAACACACATCAAATCATCCCTACATATAATAAAAGATATTCATTATGAAGATCAAGGAGCTCATAAAATAAACCATTAGAGACAGTTCATTGAGAAAAACAAACTTGATTGTATTAACTTTATGAATAAAAGAACCTTACAACCTTTGCCTTGATGTTGCACAAGTTCTTTCTAGGGTCCACCAGGAGTCTCCTCTACTTTGACAAGCTTCACTCACTTCCCAAATGACATGAAAGGTATGTGATCTCTCCTCTCACAAGCTCAAAAGGGAAGTCTAATTTCCAGCAGCATTTACCCTCAAGAATCTTCAGCTTTCAACCTCTCCTACAACCATCCCAATGCCTGAATTTATAGTGTAAATGGAGGAAGTTGCAGGTCCACCATTGAAGGGATAAGTTCCTCCTTCAATGGGATAAGCACCTCATATCATGGAGTTAGCTCCCTTAGTTATGGAATGGATGAACCAAGGTGGAGTGGACTTGCCAGCGCAATATTCCTTCTAGAAGTGTCTAGAAGTGACCCAAGATGAGTTTTTAAGAATGAACTCACCCTTTTTAACTTTTATAGGGGTTTGCACCCATTACTCAATAAACAGAGCGGTCAAGTTCACAGGAAACATGACCATTGGGTGCGGCACCGTAGGCAATTCTAGGAGAAAGTGCAAAACCAGGATTTGAGACATTTTTAAGGTCTTTCTCCCATTTTCAAGGCTTGACATTAAGAGCTGAGGCTCAAGACTTACAAAGGAGGTATGTATGAGTGTTGATGGACTCACACAAACTGTAGAAAGTCATGGTGACAATTTTTTGTGTAACAACTCCATCTGGAAATATTATCGTATTTTCCATCTTCGAATGTAGCATCTGTTTTGTTGTCGATGTGCCTGATTCTACGTGGGTAGATAAGGTACCTTCTTGCGGGGGCTACACCTGTAACTCATGCAGCTGCACCCTTAGGTCCCCCAACATAGTCTACTACTCCATCATGAATTCTTGGAGTGATTCACTGGTGACATCGCGAACCGTCTCACCAATGTCATGGAGATCACCTTCAGTTAAGGTGACAGGTCAATGGCCAGCTTCAGGTCCTTGACCTTATTTCTTAGACCCAATATTTCTGCGATGCACGGCCGTTTGAGCTATGTATAGGCGGTCCCTAGGACCACGCTCTCTTCTGCAATTTCCATGTCCTCTACCCCCTGTCCTATAGATGTTGCTTGGCCCTCCTCTGCCTGCACCGTTCTGGCCTCTACTATCTACACTGTTGCTGCTTATATGGCCTTCTTCTGCTCTGTGGCTACCAGTGCTGCCTCGCGGACAAACCTTACCTCGATTGCTGCTTTTTCATTCTACCTTCTCTCCCCCAGTTAGGTGACATGCAGCTTATCATCATCCTTCCTTTTCTGTGATGCCGTCTTCTCCAGCTCCGCCAAATCTGAGGCACGCCACTCGGTAGGCCATGTCTCTAACAATGTAAAGATCACATCGTTAGTGGCTATAAATGGGAGCTTTGTCCACTACTGCGCTAGATCCTTTCGTGCCCTGATGTAGATGTTGTGCATGTCTGCCTTGAAGTCTGAAAAGCTCTACAGATTTTTGTGCACTGTGGGGGATAGGCGCGACCTCCTACTAATCCACATTTGTATGCTCGCCTCCATGAGCACCAAGAAAATCTTGGTATTTTGAATCCATTTCACATCCTTGGTGGCCCAGAGCAAAGTGTACTTTACGGCCTCTGCTAGGTCATGGTCAATGCTTGGGAACTAACTATCCTCCAGCAATTCTCCTACTACTAGCAAGATGGATAAGAGAAACCATGCGTAGTGGAAGGTCTTACCCTACTCCTAGGCCTTGCGACTATTGAGCAAAAACTCCTTGCCGAGAAACTTAGCCCAGTTGAACTGGACCCCCTCCGTACACTATTTGGCCAATTCAACCACCAGTGCTGGTACTTCATTGGTGCGTCATTTTCTCATTACTATACCGGCCAGGAGTTGGGTGGCTATGCACACCCCCTTGATGCTAGAGATGGCTTAGCCCCCTTTTTTTTTCCAGCTTATACTTGCCTTCATGCCTCTGTGAGAGCCAAATCGCTACTTTTCCTGGCTATCGTTGCAGGGTCCTTTCCTTTACAGGGAAGCCAAGAAATATGGTGGATGAGGTCTGCCATGATGGGAATAGGCTCCTCCAGCCATAGATACCCATCACGCACTAGACAAAGCAACTGCTTGATGACAAAAATGGTGATGGGCCCATGGTGGAAATGTGGAATCCATAGCAAGTGCAGTAACCTGGCCTTTTCCACATCGTGCAACCATTTTCATGGTTCTAACGCTATCACCAACACCTCCATATTCTGCTTCATTAGATTTTTCGTCTCTAAGTGCAGGAACTTCTTGCTATCCATGAAATCCCAGTCTTCAAATTTCATGGTGGTCACGTGGCCTAGGTGTGAGCCCTCAAAGATAATTCCATTGGGGAGAAGCAGGGTCTGGAGTGCACTCTTTGTTGCATCCAGATCCTTTGGTATTTTGGTTTTCCCTTTCGGGGAGGGACATACACGGGAAATTTCGCTACAGAGCGCAACGGTTGGATGTCTTCCTCCATGTCTTCTTCTTCCTCTATGGCAGCAATTAGGGCCTACAAGTCTTCTTCCTCTTCATCTATTTCAATGGTAACTGCCTTTCCTTTTTCTTTCATTGACAACTTACTATGCTGCAGTTCCTCCAGGACATGTGTACTGGTCCCATTTCATGCTTATCTTTGGTCTCGTTGTCCAGGGTGATTTTGGGATTTCTATCATGACCCTAGCACCTTCGAGAACATCTTGTACCATGGGGGTCTACACGGCCTCGTCGGTAGTTCCTTCCTCAATTCCAAAACCATCCTTAGTGGCCGTCATCATTTCTACATAGTATTTCATCTCTCGCGAACTTAGGGGCTCTATTATTGCTCGACTGTCAACACTCTTTACTCTGCTCAACCGCTCAATGCTCAAATGACCAAGTGTTGACTCCTGGCTAGCCATTTGAGGTTTAGAGCACCTTTCGAATTCAAATTCGACTGTTCCCCCAATTTCCAGGCCATTAATGCTCTATTGGCGGTAGATTTTCCCAAATCTTGCCCATAAATCGCATCTTAAATGCCCGTTGCTCGCTCCATTTGGCCTCAAATCAAACATCCCATCATGAACAATGACACCAACAGTCACTCTCCAGCCAACCCACGTGGAAGTGCAACCCTCCTTGCATGGGCAGAAAACCTGTGACATTCTATTCTTGCGCGCACCTCTCAAGGTGCGCAGGTCCCAAGCAGAATAATTTATAGTCCCGAGCTCCCTTTCAGCTGCCTGGAGCGCTAAGACTGTTCTTCCTATGGCTAGTCAGGTGGTTGCACCACTTGTGTGGGGCACCATCTCACCCTCTAGTATAGTCCACAGAAAATCCTCATTTATTATTGTGGCGATCGATGCCGCGCGCTCTACTATTTGTAATGCGCTCCCTTGGTTACTGCATTTGGTGATATGTAGTCCTATCCACAACAACGGATTAATCAAATCTCAGCGATAGTCATCTAATTCGTTAGTATGATCAACTGCACCTTGCCTTTCCATTCTTGGTTTATCAATGAGACATGCTCCCTTGATCTCGTTTTCCACCCTCTTGACCTCTGTGTCCATCAAAATGCTTTTCTTCCTTAGTCAACCCGGTCCGTTTCAAGTTTGCAAAGTCTAAGGTTCCCTTGCTGAATGGCTTCCTGAAGTCTTATGTGTTCAGCTTCGCGTAGTTGTGTGATTTCTTCGACCTGGGCTTCGCGCATTGTTGCACCTATTAAGTGTGGATTCATCTTTGCATGCTCCTTAGATATTAAGGTTCCTACTTCATTTCGCAACATTGGGACTATTTTCATGGTTAGGGATTTGCACACGGTCCTATAGGCCCATTGAACTGATGGTACGTGCAGGTCCTAGTCAGTGCATCTCACCTGGTGAATCCTATTCATCACTTCGCATACCCTGTCAAATGCTTCTTCATGGATAATATTTGGCGTGCTTCGCCTTTCTTGTTGCTTGGTTTGTTCTAATTCTCTATTCTGTGAGTGGTGTGTGCTTGTGCAGGCTGCATGTCATATGTTTGTACCCATTGAGAAAGGTGGGTGTGCAAGATGTTTTTCCCCTCATAACTAGCTCTCATCCGTAGCTAGGGTTTTCCAAATCATAGGTGCATCATCCTAGCATCGAAACGCTGTTGTTCCAGTACTTCGCTCTCAAATTTGTTTAGAAATCCACCACCACTGCCAACCCATCATACCTAGGAAGATCCCTTATCTCCATTGTCACGTAGTGCAGTGTTCTTATCATCATGTTGCAATTAAGCGTTGTTACTTCGTGTAGTCGATTCTGCCATCATAATATTTGTTCGTCCGAATCGAAAGTGGAGGAGCTTTCGCGCTCCCACGAAATCCTACCATCTACTATTGGATTAATCCAATCCTGTCCTCATGTAGTTATCTTGTAGATACAATCAATATCATCATCACTATCATCATCATGCACTAGTTTAGTGTATTGCACTCCTTCGACTAGATCTAGCAATACTACTATGCATAGTGACTTTTTCTCAAAAATCATTTTGCGCTTCTTCAAATTTATGACTCTGGTCATATCAATGGACCAATCTATGCCCAGTAGCACAGGATAAGGATTGTTATCATCGACAATCTCTATCACTTTGAAATCCACCATCACACTATGGTGAGCACCAGTATTGCAGCAATAATGCTGCAAATCCTGGGCTTCCTACTTTACTCTTATCAACCTGGTAGTTCATAACAAACTTGGAAGCGTCAGTGCTATATGCACAAGTACTAGTTCTTACTACAGGTTGTCGCTTGGTCAACAGGTGCAAGATCACTAGGAGCTCAAGCCAACTTCTATGGATTCCAAAAGAAGCTCTATATGTGATGAAAGGAAAGAAAGACAAATGATATTCTAACTGCAGAAAGGAGAAAGAGTGAAATGTAAAGCAACCCTAGAAAACCCTAATTAACCAACTAATTCTCGTTTTGCAGAAATCACTATGAAAACCATGAAAGGAATGCCATTACCTACTCAGGGAAGTAAACAACATCTAACTATGCTATTTCTAGAAGTAAATAAGCAAAAAACATAGTTTTGGATTTTTATGTATTTTTACGTGAATTTGTCAACCATGTAACTTATTTGTTTGTGGATGTGGCAACGAAAAGGTGGCGTTAAAGGGCGGTTTTGGGACTTGAGAGGATGTTGGATGGTGTGGATGGGTCCTAGGAGGTCTCAGGTGGCCTTTTGGAGGCTTTTCCCACACTCGGCCTTCAAAAGAAAGTCTATATGAAAATCTACAAGACACAGGAAATCTACAGGAGGAAAAACAACGTTCTATAGGAGACCTATAGGAGGAGGCCAAGAGCAGTTTTGGCTATTTTGAGGGTGTGAGAGTGGGTGGAAAAGGTGGATGAGGGTTGGAATGAAGTGTTAGAGCACCTAGGGTCTACCAAGAATCGTTAGGAGAGAGAAAGATGATTGGATTTGCTCAAGGAAAGAGGAAGAAATTCTATGGAAAATGCAGGAAACTAAGGCAGAATTGAGGGGAGACTTGGGTGACCTATAGGGCATGGATCAAATGGAGGATGGACTAGCTGATAGGCTAGCCTGCTACTAGAAGATATCTGCTGCATAAACAACTCACAATCAACCAATGAGATTAAGAAAGCAAGGAAATAAGTGCATCTAGCAAAACAAAGTTTTTGCATCAAGTAAACTATGATCTATGAAAGGAAATGCTGATAACCATTGAAGGAAAATAAATCATGAAAGAAGACTGTTGAAAACAAGGAAATGAGAATGATGAAGAAGTTTTGAAGGAAAGCTAAACTAGACTATGAGCCAACTAAAAAGTTGCAAACACTAGAAGTCCTAGGAATGAGGAAAATCTGTGTTTTTGGGGTAGCAAGAGGGTCTTTGCCTCAAATCATGGTACCAAAGGGAGGAAGAGAGGCCAAGGTACTATTGCTAGCCTTTTGAATATTTTCTTTATCACTGCTTAACCTGCTATAGAAAGCACAAATGGAGGCAAACTACTGAATCATCAAAAGCAACCTATTCTTAACCATAAAAGAAATACAACTAACAACAACCTAATCTACAAACTGAAATAAAACATACAAATACAAGTAAAGAGGATCTTGGCTACTTGGATTGGGCTCTAACCCAAGATTTTCAGCCCTCTGAGGTAACTCAATACTAACTCAAAAAGGATTCCATCTTTATTCTCGAAACAATAATAAGATTACATGAATTGTCAAGATAATAAGCTCGAAGTTGAGAAGAGTTTAAATAAGAAAAACTGCACCAAAAATCCAATAAAAATTTGACCCTAGTGAGGCCCTAGGCCTCTCTACTTATACAAATAAAGCTACCAACAGATTCCTTAAAATCAGGGAGGCTTGGCTCCCAAAACTCAAGATAATCTTCAGTCATCCTCCACTTGCTCGGCTGCCTTCTAGTGCATGACTTGGTCGCTTGTACTCCAAGCTAAATGAAGGGGAATTCGAAGTGAGGAGTAATAAATGAGGGGGATTCCCTCCTATAAGTCCTATCCTTTGTCCACTTTGAGTTATTGCTGCCATTTGTCCACTGGATCCTTGACTTTGACCTCAAAATTCATCAATAATCTGCATTAAACACATATTATACCACATGGCATCATAACTAACTCAACTCACTCCATAAGCATAAATATAATCAGAAAATCATGCAAATAGCTAAGAGAATGGTTGATTTGACTAGGTTAGGAGGTAAAATGAGCCCATATAATTACCCATTTATGAGGCTCATCATCATCCCCCTACTGAAAGTCTTGCTCATCCTCTGAGAAACTTATTCCATATCCTCATCTTTTATGGCCTTGGTGGCCTCCCTAACATCCCATGCTTCTGATGTGGTCTCCTCTTCCTTGTCATAGAATCCTGCCTTCTTGTCTATCTCTTCCCACTGCTCCTACTCTTCTTCTTCTCTTCTACCTTCCAGCATACTTAATAGCAGTGGGGGACTCAATTTGAGGCCAATCCAATTGACCTTCAACCTCTACATGCAGTGCTTATACATTGGCACTCTCCTTAATGCGTCTTTCATCCTCATTGGGGAGTGATATTCCCTGATCTCCAGACTGTGTGGTAAGGTGTTCCATCTCCTCATACATGCATGCACACAATCATCCACAAATAACCTTTCCATATCCTCAAAATGTGCAATGGCTTGTTCCTAATCACTTATATATCTAGGGGAAATTTGTGGATTATGTGTGAGTAGGTTATGTGTGTTGATGAGTGCCATAGGGTATGATGGCTCAGCTCTGATCATCAATGGCTCATTCTGATCCTTTATCATCAACCTTCTTATTTTTGCTACCCTTAACTCTTCATGGTTCATGCATAAGGCCATGGCATTAGTTGTAGGTCCTCTATCTAGCATTGAGGTCCCACACATTCATTTCTGTGAGGGTCATGTTATGCACGTAGAATTCTACCATCTTTTCCTTATCTTCTGATGTACTTTGGTCACACAGGTCCATAAACTACCTATAATCTTGGAAATGCATTATGCCTCTTTGTGCCAAAGTCTTTATCTGAAATTGCATCCATTCATCCTTGAGATATTGGCCATAGGATTTTGCTAGTGTCCTACATTGCAATGCCTCCATCGACCTACTGGCCATGCATGCTAGTTGGGTCTCTTTCTCTTGTAGTTGTCTTCTTAGCAATTCATTTTTAGTTTCCAGGTGACTTCTTGTGATTTCTTCCCTGTGTCTAACATCACTAAACTCTCTTCCCATTTCTCTGAGTTTGTTCTCCATATGACTAATATCCTCAACTCCCCTGGATTTGGCTATTTGCCTCCACCTATGCTCCTTATTCTTTCTTTCTCTAATTCAAAGAATAGGGGAATTGCAAATTTTTGGGGAATGATTCTTCCCCTCTCAAGAAGATTGTAGTAGGAACCAGGACTAGGTTGGGGATCAGGTTCTTATGCCTCTATTGCTTCCTCCTTTCCTTGTGGTTGTCCTTCTACCCTTTTTTCCATCTTTTGGGTCTCCTGTAGTTTTGACAAGGTCTCCTGTAGAACAGGCTGTGCCTCTTGTAGGACTGTTTTTGAGTTCTGTAGTTCTACTTTTTCTTTCCATGTGGGAGATCTAGGAGTCCCCCTTTCATACGTGAGAGGTGCCTTGGAAGGGGATTCTTTTCCTTGGGTAGAAGGTGAATCTTCAATAATAATTGACACTTTTGAAGAAGGTTGGGGTTTCCCTGTTTTGATTCTTGTGCTCTTCCTAGCCTTGAAATACATTGAGTTCTACCTCTTCCTCTTCTATTTTGGCTTAATTGGTGTGCCGAGGGCAATGAAAGCAGCTGCTGCCTCTCTTTCTAGGGTCTCAGGGGAAACTTCTGTCTTCTCTGCCCCTTTTTTTCCTCTTTCTGTCTCTTTCTCTGTCTATATTTCTCCCTACTCTATTTCTTCAGCTTTCTCGTCCTTTATCTTGGTTTCTTCCTTCTTTCCTTCTCGTTCTTCTAAATTCCCAGTTGCATCACCTTCCCCCCCTTGTTGCTCTTCCTCCTCACTACCAGTGGGGCTGATATCATAGGTTAGGGTCTTTATGTCATCTTCAACTGTCATGTTTATGAAGATTTCCCATGCTATAGGGAGTGTAAATGTATGTAGGGCTTCTTCCACTAATATCTTTATTAACCCATGGTTAGCTAGCTACTCTGGATTTCCTTCTTTTACTTTAGTACTGGAGTCAATGAGGGACTGTAGGAGGAAGTAGGGGATGCTGAGCTTCTGAGGGGTTGGAGTGTCCATGCCATACCTTAATTCATGAAGGATCCTAAAGTGGTAACCATAGAATATGTTGTACCTCCCCTCACAGGAAATATACTTGATTATTTGGTAGCTAACCTCGTCCCAAGGATATGGTATGCTAGCCCTTATGCCATTTTTATCTTCTACAGGGTTTTGATTGTTTTGGAAGAAGTTTTTCTTGAGCCTAGACAATTGGTTTTTCATCCTTACTCCAAGGGAACCCAAGAGGAAGGGTAGTGACCCAAATGATAAATTCAGGGGTTATCTCCATGGAAATACCTCTAAAGGTGACAGTGGCATGTGTTCTAGTGTGAGGAACCAAAGAGTATGCAAATTCTTGAGCAATTTCCTCATCAAACTCTCATAATTTCTCAAAAATTCCACTACTTGGGGATGTGCATGGAGCCTGGAGGAGTTGGTGGGTTCCTTCCTCATAAAACCTCCTGTCATTTTGTTTATGCTTCTTTTGGAAACCAAATGTGGATAAGGAGACAACAATTTTGAAGAAAAACAGAGAAACAGAGAGACTGTGTTTTTTTTAAGAAATAAGCAAAAAATTTCTTTTTTGCATTTCCTCCACCTAAAGGCTTTATTTCCTCCTCAAAATTAAACCACTGCTTGCATATTTTGATATTCAATGGAGGTATGCCAAGAACCTACCTGTTCAGCCCAAGAATTGTGCTAAACCCCGTGTTTTCCCACTGCAAAACAACTCATTGGCCCTCCTGTAGAAGATTGCTAGCCCTCCTATATAATTCCTGTAGGTTCTCCTTGTAGAAATAGCTAAGAGCAAGGATATGGGAGAGATTAATGGAGAACGATGCTTTCGAGGCTGTGAGGGCATGAGAAGGTTGCAGGAGCAGAGTTTCGAGGAGATAATGAAGGGAAAGGTGGTGAGAGTGCTCAGGGAGGAGTACTTATTGATTTTTATGGATATTTCTGGTGATGGACGGTGAGCTAGCCAAGTGTACGTTGGCCATATTAGGACCGTTGGTCCCCACCTACCTTGTCATCATGGCCCTTTTCTTGTAATAATCCTTCATGATTCCATCGAAGTTCACACTACCTCCACTAGTTATCATTGACAACTCCCTTGGGTTGATTGTGCGCATGTGTGGGTGACATCTCAGGATGACTGGAGTCAATTAGATGAAGGTGGCCAAGTTAAATAACCACCTTTTCCTTGTTCAATCTCAACCATCTCGTCGCTATTGCATGCCTTCTAATTACACAAATTCAAACAAAGGAGCGGGTTAGTTACTTACCTGTGATCCAAATGAATTCGCTATGAGGTGTTGTGGTTCTCTCTCTCTACTGCATGCCTTTGGTTCCTTTGATGCATCCTATCTGCTTACTGATGTGTGGTTGTGCTTTGTGTAGGTTCCTCTCTGGCTGGATCTGATCTTCAATTGTCTTCTTCAACCTTCATATTTGCACCTTCTTGCTGCTGATGCTAGATTTTAATGGGATCAGCTGCTACAGGAATTCCTATAGGAGCTCCTGTAGCTGCTTCTCCCTTTGAAACTTCAACTTCTTTTTGTGCCTAGAGTTGTGAGGATGGTGCCAGAGATGTAGATAGATATGGAGAGGTAATGGGTGGCTTCAGGTGAGGTGGATGGTGCTGTTTCTTTTCTCATTTTTTGTTTTATTCTTTTTCCTAAAAAACTTTTTTTTTTTCTGTGTTTTTTCTTGGGCAGGAACAAGAATGATGCTTGGGATGTGATGCAAGCATAGAAATGATGGAAAGGAGGTTTGAAGACTGTAGGAGGATTTATAGACCTTTGATGAAGCTTCCCTGTTCCTCAAACTACTTTTTATGTCCATTTCTAGTTCTCTGTAATTCCTACAAGAGCCTCCTATATAAAACACAGTTTTTGGAAAAGCATAGTGGGGTGAAAAGAATGCCAAGAATGATGGAGAAAGTCGTGGGTAGGTAGGATAGGTGTTGGTATTGGTTCCAGGGCTCCCTTGGCACCTTCTACTACTTCTTTTAGTCCTCCTTCAAACCTGCAATGCAACTGGAAATTCTTTTTTCCTCTCTCTTTTTTTTTTTTTTTGGAAAACAACCAGGGCGCCTCTGGGAGTTTTTCACCCTAATTTCCTGCCCTGGGTGCCTCCAAGAGAGGTTTTCACCAAGGGATCTTATTTTATTTCTTCTCTTTGTTTTTTGACATCACTGGGCCACCTCAGAAGAGGTTTTCAACCCAATGATGGGACTCAAGTGCCTCATGAAGGTTTTCACTTGAGTCCTTATTTTTTGTTTTTTTCTTTCCTTCAGTGACTGGGTGAAGTGGAGGCTAAGACATGCTCCACTAACATCATTGTGTTATTCAAATATTCAATGAATTCTCGCTTGGAGAGGGGTTTCTTGTAGATTTTAAACTGGTGTCCATTGACAAGCATGGGGATGGCTTCATCATCAATGGTTTTGATCAGAACTGAACCACTGTCATTGCATTTCTCCATAGTGTAGGGTTCTAGCCATCTTGTCCTTAGCTTTCCCTTGAAATATTTGTATCTTGATTCAAAGAGTAGTGCCCAATATCCCTCTTGAAATTGCTTCTCCTTGATGTTTTTGTCATGCCATACCATTCTTTGAAGCTGAACTACCTCTATATGGAGAAGGGCCTGCATTGTGTGTTCATCCAATCCATTGAGCTGGAGTAATCTTTCTTTCTATGCATGGCTGAGGTCTAGGTCTAGCTGAGCTGCCATCCTCAAGGTATTGAATTCAAATTCTATTGACAGGAAAACCTTCTTACCATAGACCAGCTAATAGGGTGTGAGCCCTATAGTAGTATTCCATGTTGTATTGTAGGCCCAAGTAGCCTCAATTAATCTGTCCGCCCAGTCTTTCCTGCTGCTACTCACTATCTTTGTTAGGATCCCTTCCAATGCTTTATTAGTGACCTCCACCTACCCATTGGCTTGTGGATTATAAGGGGTGGAAGTCATGTGCTTGATTCTATGATGTGTGAGTAGGTCTTCAATAAAATTTGAAGTGAATTGGCTGCCTTGATCTGTGACCAATTCTCTTGGATACCCGAACTTGTAGAATATGTTCTCTCTCAAAAATTTAGCTACTTTTTCCTCTGTTATTGCTTTGATTTCTTTTGTCTCTACCCACTTTATCAGTTAGTCAGTGCACACAATGATGTATTGCTTCTATTGTGAAGGAGGGATGATAGGCCCCACAAAGTCCACGCCCCACTTCTCAAATGGCTCAAAGGTCACTTGAGGCTGCATGGACATATCATCCTTTGGAGTAGGTTCCCCATCCTTTGACATTGATAACACTTTCTGGTATATCTCCTCACATCTTGATGAAGAGTGGGCCAATAGTAGCTTATTTGCAGTATCTTGAAGTCAGTTATTTTTGCTACAAAATATCGTCCACAAGGCCCGTCATGACAGGTCAGAAGGATGTCAAAGACCTCCTCCTCCCTGACACATCTTCTCAAGATCTGATCTAGGACAAGTTTGAAGAGATTTCCCCCAATCCAGGTGAAAGGGGCACTTTTCCTGACTATCTTTCTCTTCTCTTTTGAGGACAAGTGTGGTGGGAACTGTGTTGAAACCAAGTAGTTTGCTATATCAGCAAACCATGGAGAGAGTACTGAGATAGCAAATAAGTGTTCATCTGGCATTTGGTCATCCACCATTCCTTCTTCACCTGTGGGCAAATTTACTCTAGACAAAAAGTCAGCAACAACATTTTCTTTACTAGGCTTATCAATAATGGTCAAATCAAACTGCTTCAGTAAAAGCAACCATCTAATAACGCGAGCATTCACATCTGGTTTGTTCATTAGATATCTAATTACAACATGATCAATGTGCATAAAGGTTTGATAGCTTGTGATATATTTTTGAATTTGTTTAAGGAATGGATGACAACTAGGAGCTCCTTTCTCGGTTATAGTATAGTTTAACTCCGTCTTTGACAAGTTTTTGCTTATAAAGTATATGGCATAAGGCAAATTTTCATCAATTTGTCCCAAGGCTTCTCCTATTGCTTTGGTCGAGGCATCAGTGTGGATGTGGAAAGGTAGGGCCCAGTTTGGGCCTCTCAATATTGGGGCAATCATGATTTTGCTCTTCAAGTTATCTAGGGATTCTTGACAGTTTTCCGACCATATAAACTCGACATATTTACCGAAGAGGCCAAATAATGGAGAGGCTATCTTGCTGAAATCTATAATGAATCTCCAGTAATGCCTAGCTAAGCCTAGGAAATTTCTGACATCTCTCACTTTTTGAGGAGGTGGGACCCTTTGGATGATGGAAATTTTGTTGGGGTCCACCTACAGTCCTTGTTGAGATATTTCTTGACCTAGCACAGTCCCTTCAGTCATAAAAAATTCACATTTTTTGGACCGAGGGACAGGTTCATCTCAATACATTTGTCTAGAAATTTTCCTAGATTAGATAAGGCTTCCTAAAAGTCAGAACCATAAGGAGTAAAGCCATCCATATATATCTCTACGACATCATGAACTAATTCAAAAAGTATACTCAGTACCACTCTATGGAAAGTGGCTGGCGCATTACTCAAACCAAAAGGAAGGACTCGGTATGCAAAGGTACCCCAAGAACAAGTGAAAGTTGTCTTATCTTGGCCTTCTAAGCTGATCTGAATCTGGTTGTACCCACTGAACCCATCTAGGAAAGAGAAAAACTTTTTCCTTTCCAGACCATCTAACACTTGATCTATGAAAGGTAAAGGAAAATGGTCCTTTTTAGTGGCTTTGTTTAATTCCTGATAGTCGACACAGATTCTCCACTTACCTTTTTTCTTTGGAAGTAGCACCAAATGAGAGACCCATTCACTGTCAGATATGGGATAGATGAACCCTACATCAAGCAATTTTTGCAGTTCTTCCTTTACAATATCTTTAAGTGCTACATTCATCTTCCTTTGAGGCTACCTGACTGGCTTGCAACCCTCCTTGATGTATATATGATGAGTACAAACTGAAGGGTGCACTCCCTTCATCTCCTTATAACTCTATGCTTTCTCAACAGGCTACATAGTTCCTTCTCTTGGGAAGTGGATAGGGATGGATTGATTTTCAAGGTTCTTTCTGGATCGAACTCTATATTCTTAATATGGAGAGAAGTGGAGTCAGCCACACAGAGATCAGTTGAAGGGTTATTTTGGGTTTCTCTTACTATGTCCTCTAAGGGCAATACACTGGGAGGTGGATTTTGAATCAGATTTTCAATTATATCATTTTCATCTTGCTATTCGCCCCCATGGTGATTCATAATGTACAAAGAGGTGCAAAATAAACTTCATCCTCATCTTCCTCCTCCAACCAGAGGGGTAGATCATGTTATAACAAGGGTTGGTCAGGAGGATATAGGATTAACTGATTGGACATATGCCTTTTCTTTTTGGTCATGTTCCTAGCTCGATAGCTGATGTAGGCATTGGCGGTAGCCAACCAAGGTCTTCCCAGAATGAGAGGATACCCAGTGAGATTTGCCTTTGGCTGGAGAAATAAGAAATCAGTAGGGTACTCCCAAGAATCAATGGAGACCATCACATCTTCGACAATCCCCTCAGGGGTCACGGTGGAGCGGTTTGCTAACTATAGCACTGTTGTGGTCTTCCTCAAGGAACCCTGGAGGTTGAGTTTGAGCATTGTGTCCTTTTTCATCACATTAATGGCAGCTACTAGATCAATCAAAGTATGTGGGATCATAGTGCCATTGATGTGGACATCAACTACTGGGCTTCCAGGGTCTAGATATTTTGGACAGATTACGTGCCCCAACATTAGGTTGGATAGTTGTCCTATGACATTGATGGTTGGGGCATCTCTCTTGCGCCTTCCTGGGTGCCTGACGCATTTCTCTTTGATCAACCTATTATAGATAGGCACATCTTTTATGGCTTGGAGAAGTGGTATCTTCACACATAAATGTTTTAATTCCCCTAGGATTTAAGTTTCTTCTGGGGTAGGTTGAACTATCACGGATATTCTTTTAAGAAAGGGTGGAATTGCTTTCGGTTCACTTCCCTCTTTATCTTTCTCAACCTCCTTGTGTAGAGGCTGACTGTCTGGGAGAACTTTCCCAGATCGTAAGCTAATTTCCTGAATCTCCACAACATAAGTTGGTCATGATGGTTCCCCACTATACATTTGCTGAGCTTGTCTGTTTTTCGGGTTCAAGTTTGGCTGGGTAGGCATTTGGGGTTTCTTTGGAGGAGCAGGAGGTAATGATTGTGGTTGGGCAGGTGGTGGAGGAAAAAGAGTGGGAAGAGAGTTGTGTTGGGGCCTCCACCCCTAATGAGGTGCATTCCTCTGAGGTGGTAGCTAAGCATAGGATTGAAATGAATGGTTGGTTACTTGGGCATGATATTGAGATGTGAAGGACCAATGAGGAGGCGTGGACCATGAAGGATGAGTAGGGGGACCCCAAGAAGGTATGGAAGTGACTGGGTTGGGGTTGTAGTATGCCTAGGATGTCCCTTACATCCCCTACTGGTAAGGTCTAGGTCCATGCGGCCTTCTTTGGTTTATGTAATAGAGTTGTTCAATGATTCCCTCAGCCCCTTGATATACAACTTTAAGTCTAGGTAAGGAAGGGCACTTATCTGTAGAATGATTTTCTTCACAAACTGAACAAACCTCTATAGAGTTCAATGGGCATTCATTCCTAGGATGCCTCCTAGTGCATCTAGGGCAAAAGATGGCCAAATCCCTCTTTTCTTCCTCTTGTTTCCTTTTGATATGCAAGGTATCCATTTGCATGGCAAGAGTTTGAATCATCTCACTCTTGACGTCTTCCAACATGTTTCCAATTTCTCCCTTAATGGATGAGTTAGAGGAAGAGGTACTGGCTATGGATTGACTCCCACTACCTTTCTTTCTGGTTGCTCTAAAATGGTTTTTAAAAATAGTCACTATGTCTTCATAGGATAGTTGGTATATGTTTCCCTCAACCAAGTAGATGGAGGGTGTCTAAAGATCTTCCCGAATTCCCTTGAGCAGGACCATATTCGGAGACTCAGGGTCAAGTGTACACCCGGCCCTTTTGTAACTGAGTTGTAACCTCTCCTCATAGTCTTCCAAGGACTCATCACTTCCTATGGTCATTCGAAAAATTTCTTCTTTAGTATATTTTGACCTACAATAATCTCGATAGTTGTTGTTAAAGGATTGTTGCATCTAACCCCAAGTTTTGATACTATTGCTAGGTAATCCCATGAACCAGTGTAATGTTGCATCCGTGAGAGTAGAAGGGAACAGTTTCAACTTTTGCTCATCTTCTGCATAGTCATAGGTTCGACAAATAACAGAAAACTCAAACAAGAAGGTGTCAAGATCTTCTGTAGTTAGCCCATGGAAATGAGGTAGGGTAGAAGGGCTTATATTCTTCATTTTTGTGTCCCCCTTAGTCTTTTGAATGGGAAAGGTACCTTTTATTCTTTCTCCATTCCCCCTAGCATTTATGTGTTTAGCCATTGGTTCTAAAGGAATGTTTTCTTCTTCTTCTTCCCCTATAGGTTCTTCAAATATGTCTCGCTGTTCACCTAAGGGTTCTTCTTGATCACAACTGTCGAAGAAGAGAGAAGGCTAGCTATGTGAAGCAATGAGGGTGTTGGGAATTTTTTTTCCTGAATTATCTCTATTCCTACGAGGCATGAAAGGAAATATTTTTGGTTTGTTTTTGTTTCTTTTTCCCCACACAGATAGAACCCACAAAATTGAAATTGAATGAACAAAACAATTTGAAACTAAATGAAATGAACTTGCTGAAATGAAATTTGCAAAATTGAAGAGGAAGGCAAGGAAATGTAGAACTGGAAGAAAGGAAATGACTATTCTACTTTTGCTGAAATGGAAATTACAGAATTGAAAAGGAAAGCAAAATAAATGCAAAACTGGAAGAAAGGGAATGACTAGTCTACTTTTGCTGAAATAAACTATTAGCAGAATGTTGCAAGAAGAAAATAGAAGAAAGGAATGATCATAGAATACTCTGATGCTTCCCCGACAACGGTGCTAAAAATTCGTGAGCACCAGTATTGCAGCAATAATGCTGCAACTCCTAGGCTACCTACTTTACTCTTATCAACCCGGTAGTTCGTACAAACTTGGAAGCGTCGGTGCTGTATGCAATAGTACTAGTTCTTATTGCAGGTTGTCACTTGGTTGGTCGGTGCAAGATCACTAGGAGCTCAAGACAACTTCTATGGATTCGAGAGGAAGCTCTATATGTGATGAAAGGAAAGAAAGATAGATGCTATTCTAATTTCAGAAAGGAGAAAGACTGAAATGTAAAGCAACCCTAGAAAACCCTAATTAACCAACTAATTATTCTTTTGTAGAAATCACTATAAAAACCATGAAAGGAATGCCATTACCCACTCAAGGAAGTAAACAACATCTAACTATGATATTTCTAGAAGTAAACAAACAAAAAACATATTTTTGGATTTTTATGTATTTTTATGTGAATTTGTCAAGCATGTAACTTATTTGTTTGTGGATGTGGTAGTGAATAGATGGCATTAAAGGGCGGTTTTGGGAATTGAGAGGATGTAGGACAGTGTGGATGGGTCCTAGGAGGTCTCAGGTGGCCTTTTGGAGGCTTTTCCCACACTCGGCCTTCAAAAGAAAGCCTACAAGAAAATCTACAGGAGGACACAAGAAATCTACAAGAGGAAAAACAATGTTCTATAGGAGGCCTACAGGAGGAGGCCGAGTGTCGTTTTCGCTATTTTGAGGGTGTGAGAGTGGGTGGAAAATGTGGATGAGGGTTGGAATGAAGTGTTAGGGCACCTAGGGTCTACCAAGAATCGTTAGGAAAGAGAAAGATGATTGGATTTTCTCAAGGAAATAGGAAGAAATTCTATGGAAAATGCAGGAAACTAAGGCAGAATTGAGGGGAGACATGGGTGACCTGTAGGGCATGGATCAGATGTAGGATGGAATGGCTGATAGGCTAGCCTACTGCGAGAGGATATATGCTACATAAACAACTAACAGTCAACCAATGAGATTAAGCAAGCAAGGAAATAAGTGCAACTAGAAAAACAAAGTTTTTGCATCAAGTAAACTATGATCTATGAAAGGAAATGTTGATAACCATTGCAGGAAAATAAATCATGAAAGAATACTATTGAAAACAAGGAAATGAGCATGATGAAGAAGTTCTGAAGCAAAGCTAAACTAGACTATGAACCAACTAAAAAGCTGCAAACACTAGAAGCCTTATGAATGAGGAAAATATGTGTTTTTCGTGGCAGTAAGAGGGTATTTTCCTCAAATCATGGTCCCAAAGGGAGGAAGAGAGGCCAAGGCACTGTTGCTAGCCTTTTGAATCTTTTCTTTATCACTGCTTAACCTGCTATAGAAAGCAAAAATGGAAGCAAACTACTGAATCTCAAAAGAAACCTATTCTTAACCATAAAATAAATACAACTAACAACAACCTAATCTACAAACTGAAATAAAACATACAAATAAAAGTAAAGAGGAGTTTGGCTGCTTGGATTGGGGCCTAACCCAAGAGCTTTAGCCCTCTGAGGTAACTCAGTGCTAACTCAAAAAGGATTCCATCTTTATTCTCAAAACAATAACAAGATTACATGAACTATCAATATAATAAGCTCGAAGTTGAGCAGAGTTTAAATAAGCAAAACTACAGCAAAAATTGAACAAAAATTTGACCCTAGTGAGGCCCTAGGCCTCTCTACTTATACAAATGAAGCTACCAATAGCTTTCTTAAAATCAGGGAGGCTTGGCTGCCAAAACTCGAGGTAATGTTCAGTCATCCTCCACTTGCTCGACTACCTTCTAGTGCATGACTTCGCTGCTTGTACTCCGAGCTAAATGAAGGGGAATTGGAAGTGAGGAGTAATAAATGAGGGGGATTCCCTCCTATAAGTCCTCTCCTTTTTCCACTTTGAGTTATTGTTGCCATTTTTCCATTGGATCCTTGACTTTGACCTCAAAATTCATCAATAATCTGGATTAAAGACATATTAGACCACATGGCATCATAACTAACTCAACTCACTCCATAAGCATAAATATAATAAGAAAATCATGCAAATAGCTAAGAGAATAGTTGATTTGACTAGGTGAGGAGGTAAAATGAGCCTATATAATTACCCATTTATGAGGCTCATCACGCTCGCACCTTCAATATCCACCGTTACCTCTTGCAGTCTTCCCATGGGTAAGATCTTCTGTTGGTTTGCCATTCACAATTGAATAGGAGACCATTGTAGCATGGGTCTGCCCATGCATTCCCATGTTTGTTTCGGTAGTACATTCGTGTCTGATCCGATATCCAGGATTACCTGATCCGTCTCGCACTCTTCAATTTTCATTGTCAATCTCATTTCCCTTCCTCTGCACAATGCATGCTTTCCAAGTTTCCCGACCATGCGCGGTTCTCCTGACCCCATGCACCTAGCGATAAGTTCTTGTAGTCCTTTTATGGCCTTGCTATCGTGCAGCAGTTTCATGCATATCTCTAGAAAGGTAGTGAGCCTTGAAGGATCCATCCCTGGTTCTAGTTGATCCTCACTACCTGAAGTGGAGGCCTCCGTGAAGCTCTTCTTAGCTTCCATGAATGTCTCCTTCACGCGATCCAAATCAAATTTAGGTTCCCTTGTAGGAGCCTTGCCAACCAACACACTTTCTATTAACTACTTACCATTATCATCACCAGTGGTGATACCACTTCTGAGCACTATGTTTACATTTAGGTCTTCTTCGTGCGGCTTAGACCTCATCATTTCTAAATTCTGAGTCGAGGGAGGCTGGAGTACCCCTTTTTCACGGAGCCTCGCTATCAATGTAGGGTAGTCTTCTACCTCATGATCAAACTAAGTACAATATAAACATGATGTTCTCATCGGGTTCATACAATTGTGGGCATAGTTCTTGGCCTTCGGGAATTGCAACAAATTAGTTGTCCACGACCGCTTCCTGGTCCCATTCCACCTTGAACTCGTCCACGACCCTAAAATTCAGCACGTGCCATTCCTGCATTTGGGTCGAGAGCTCGTGATTCAGTCTATACTCTATAGGCAAGAGTTTGATCCATCATTAGTTCGTAACTTCTATAGGTGCACTCATCATGGCCAACCATCTTGCAGAAATTTCAAAAAAATTGCTAGGACGTTTGCATATACTTCTACAATAGATGACAATTATCCATCATGTGTTTTCCCCCTATCTGATATGTACCACATTGTAGGTCTAGTGCTCGGTCTTACTTGTGCCTTAGGTATTAACGGTATTTTCCCTCCTCCCGCGAAGTAATTCACGAAAACTAGACAGTGGTTCTTGCCATTCCCATGACCTTTGCATTTTATGCACCATATCTTCTCACGCGCCTCTTGTCGAGGTGTCCTCTCTTGTTTCAAATTTTGCATTTCTAGACATAAATTTTGCAGTTGCATGTGGATTGTAGAAATTTTGAATAATTTAACACATATTCAACAGAGATTATCCTGATCATGTACTATTGCGGAAAACATACACAATACATAAGCTCATCTACGTTGATCATCAATATAGCAGCATCAATAACAATAAAACA
>APFE030458214.1:0-27129 GCA_000404065.3 Pinus taeda
CCTTGGTTTCTAATCATCATTTATCCTTGATGTAACTCCCTAGTTTTCATTCCTTATATTTATTTATTATCATTTATTTTTAATGATTTCAAGGGTGCCAAGTTTGGTTGTGCCCTTCAAAAACTTCCCTAGAAGTTCCAAGGGTGCCACACCTTACAGTTTAATTATGATGCCAAGGGTGCCAAGTTTGGTTGTGCCCTTCAAGAACTTCCCTAGAAGTTCCAAGGGTGCCACACCTAACAGTTTAATTGTGATGCCAAGGGTGCCAAGTTGGTCGTGCCTTTCAAGAATTTCCTTGAAATACCAAGGGTGCCACACCACTTTGCCCTTCAAGCATCCAGTGACTACGAGGGGAAAATATCGTGCAACGTCATAGACCACTATCGTCTCTTATGTTGCGTGCTATAGTGAGACTAATGGTGCTGGGGATCAAGGAATCCGCCTTGATGCACGCCCCCCAGTAGGTTCCTCATGAGCGACCCAACTTTGGGACCTGCCCTCATGATCTTCAAGGCGAAGGTGTTTCAACCCTTCCATCCCATGTCACGGCGGGAGTGCTAGTGGGTGAGATCAGGGACTTTGTCCCACCCCTCCCACGTAGTTCCATCCACCTGTACAACCCCATCACCCATATGTGAGTCATTCGGTCAAGCAACAAATCTGTGCCTACCACCATTAACATATCATCAGCATATAGTTAAACATATATGTCAGATTTCAAGGTCGATTTAGACTTTAAAAGATAAAACAATATGAATTTTCATCAAACCAGGTGTCATCGACATGTCATATGCGAGCGCCTCTGATTGTTTCCTGCCATACTCAAAATTCATTAGCAACAAGGTTTCTCACTGTTAGTCCTTATCATAATAGCATCATTAACGATTCCTGGTCATTCACATCATTGTCCATTATAAGCCTGAACTAACGGAAGTAGGTAATAGAGGGTACACATCCCTCATGGCTATCATCATTTATCATAAATGGAAACATACATATTCATTAAGCCATCAACATCATAACATAATAGAAATATACCTATCTATCAAATTTATCATCATTATACTTTTAGTAGAGCGCATACATATTCTTTACCACCCGCATCATAAATTCAGATACTAAACTTAACTATTTAAATGATGCAATCATCAGAATACTGTTAGATAAGATATATAACCATTCATGCTATCATAATATCAATGGAAAGAAAAACATCATAACCATGAATATCTCAATTGTTGATAATAGTGTCATGAGTCTAGATCCTCAACCTGAAGTCCTCAAAGAATAAAGTATAAGCCCTAAGGCTATATCTAGGTTAATTTAATATCAGAGTTTGTCAATTAGAGCGGGGCACTACATACACCCCCTCTTAACAATAGACTTCATCCCGAAGTCCTAAGAATAGGGAAGGAAAATGATAAGTCATCTCCTTGACATCCTCCTAAGTGGTTGAAATGGGATTATGATTATCCCATTGAACCTTAACTTGGTCCAAAACCTTTCTGTAAACACCACTACCCTATTTGATATGGTCTTCCTTAACATTCCATGTAATCTCAAATTCTCATCAATAAAAATCTAGCTATCTATGGTGCCTTATATGTAGTCTTAACTGGTATGAAATGGGAACTCTTGGTCAACATGTCTACCACTACAAATATGTGGTCATGATGAAATCCATTGATATACTTTCTCATTTAGACTTTGGTATCTTGTGGGGTTTCAATGACCCTACGGGGTGTCTGTGCTCACTTTTACTAGTTGACACTCTAAACATCCCGCTACAAAGTTTACAATGTCCTTCTTCATCTCCTTCTAGAAGAATAACAGTTTCAGGTCTGCACTAGGCTAAGTTACATAAGCAACTTGCTCACACTAGAGCAAGTGTTCTAAGGACAATGTGGGTGATTTTTTTATTTTTTTTTACTCCTAGACATGAGGCCTAAGAAAAAGTATCTGCCAACATACAAAAATCAACATCCACTACTATGGAAATAAAAAAAAAAATCTAGAGATCCCAAGGGTTTAGCTCAACCATTTATTATTCTCTGCCATACGAACCTAGTTTGAATACCCTTAGGTCATGTACACTAGTCTATGTCCACAAGTTTATTAGAGATTCCAACCATGAATGTGGGGAAGCTTTGCTTCAACCTCAACTTCACAACAATGAATCTAAAGATGATGGTTTAAAAATTAGAGAACCATGGGTGTTCATTAGCTAAGGAATAGCTCCTATCATACCAATGATATGTTGAATTAAAGCTAATGTAGCTTATTTGAGTGAACAGGTTTACTAAGTAATCTAATTTGTATTTATTAAGTGAGTATTATTTATTTAAATGAGTGAATTCTCCTAAATATGATTCATGTATTGAGATCAAAATGTCAAGAAACAAAACAATCATAAAGCATTTTACCTATCTTTGAATAATCTAGTGCTACATAAATATGAACATATTACCTTTCATCTCATAATTGCTACTGAACCACAATAACAATGCTCAAAATAAAGAAGACAATCTACATTCCTTGTCACAATATATTAAATAATGTTTACCTTTCACCTCTAATCACCAATGAACCACAATATCCACCCCCAATATTTAATTAAAACATTAAAATATCAACCAAAACAAATCCAATCTAATTGCAAAGGGAGATCTTAAGCTCTAGAATTCTCAAGCTTGACCAGCTAAATAAACCACTAATATGAATGACATTTCTTTCTTTTAAAAGTAGACCAATGGGGTTTCCTTTTAACCAATTTTTGTAAACCTTATACTCTCTCTTAAGGCTCTAAAATAGTGTTGTTTGAGTGGATATGCAAACGATTTAACTATCCATGGTTGGATGCACTTCAAATTTAAAACAATTAGATATGATTGAATATTCTTCAAATTCAACTATCCATGATTGGATATACTTCAAATTTGATTCGTTAAGATAAAGAATTTTAAATATTACCAGAATTATAGAAACGACAGTCAGGAAAGGCTAATAAAACAATAAATTTAGAAGCAACTATTGTGTGCCTGCAAAACAGATTGATCTCAAATGTGATCCAAGTTTATAATGATGGTAATATGCCAACCCTAACCGATTATCAAATGAAAGGCAATGAGAAGGAAATATCAGAGCCTCTCTTAAGATCCAACGATATAGAAATGGAGAATCTAGCACAGTAGTCCTAAATAGGATATCTAATGAATTACAGAGATCCAATAGGAGATGTGTTACCCTAAAGAATCTCAGAGTCTCTATGTATAGAATCAAGGTTGTGATATTTCCCACGCTGCTCTTGTCTAGCAGAATTTATTAAGGCAGATCTTAGGTGTTTCTACCCGTCAAAGAAATGATTTGACAAGGATTTATAGATCTGTTCATGAAAAGTGAATTTTCTTCCTAGGAAGAAATATGTATCCTTGATCTAACAATAAATTGGGCAACCAAAAGCGAAATACACCAATTTCTATCTCTAATCTTATAATCCACTGGACAATAAAAATAAAATGTTCCACAATTACTATAACAGAGTATACGGTTTGAAAATACACTATTGAATAGGTATGGGATGATCTACCTTGGCCATAAGTTAATTTATGCAACAATTATAGGCAAAACCAAAACTGTGGACAAAACACCATTCTTTTCATAGAATCAATAGTAAAATCAATTTTTTGTGTTAAGGTATGTTTAATTCTATGCTCATCCAATGCTTAGTCCTCACTCTCAAAGCACGATTGACTGTGATCAGAGGTCCGTTGTAAGAGTGTGGAATTGAAGGGTATTACTCAACTTTCCTTTCTGAATTTCAAAACCAATCCTGGTCAAGGAGTCACATAGAAGGCAGGCCAGAATACCATGAAATGAAAGTGGAGTTTGTGGGTGCTGTTTCAATTTTGATGGATTTGAGGAAATATGACCTACAATGACCATAGACAAAGCAAAAAGAGTTCCTGTACCTGTTGCTGATATGATCACCCAATCATCCTTGTTGAGAAGCACTGAATTGTTTCTCCATCTGATTTATGACCCAAGTCACAGGTTATATTAAAGATCTTCACTGCATTGGCTATAGGTATTCTGATCCTCCTGCCTCGTCCTTAAACCTTGATGTTAAGAATTACAAGGCAGAATCATAACCATAAAACCTTGTTTCCAAGAATTCTGAGGCAAAAATATTCCCATAAAAACCTTAATCCAAGATTAATATATATATTTGGGAGAGATTATATATATTTCTTGTGGGCTATCTTCAAAATCATAAAGATTCACATTTAAAATTGAAAATGTCACTATTTTTCCCATGGGCTAAATTTTTCATTTCAATTTATAAGAGGTGGTGGTGACAATGGTAACCACGAGGCTTGCTACATTAACAAGTAATGCTATGAAAAATACAACTCACTAGAACTACGAACATTCCTGTTTTTTTTTTTGAATGAATTATAATTGAAGCAATGTGTATATTTGAGGAAGCACATAGTAGTTATGATCCTTGCAGACTCAATCAAAAATGGCACAGGAGAAGAGAATTTGACAGGAAGTAACACATTGATTTCACCGCTACATGGCAATTATGTCGAGGGACCCTTAACAATAAGATATTAAGAGTGTGGAGTGAGAAATACTTAGGCCATTGGGGAAAGATAATAAAAAGTAGCAATGGAAAACAAAATTGGTTGGGGAAGTGAACAAATTGATTTCACTGTTTATACTGCTTATAGTAATTAGTTCCACGAACCCTCAATGATAAGAACTGAAGGATGTAGAATAAGAGGCTTATGCAAGTCAATCCAACCACAACTAAATCAAAATTTTATAAACTTAACTACCAAAGAGTCATTTATGGGCCTAAAAGTTGAGAACCTAAAAACAAAAACAAAATTCAGAATCTACCCACAACCCATAATAAAAAGAATGAAACCCTCTACGTTCTATATATAGTTCCGAAGTTTCATTGCTGGCCATTACTCTGATAATGTTCAAGCCCTCAAGTTATGATGCCACATGTTTCTCAAGTTAATTCTTAGTCATATAATTGTGGTTATATAAAGGGTTCTTCGTATATTCAAGAATTTTTGAGTGGAATGAAAATGTGATAGAAATGAGGAACTCGGATCTGTAAGGACCCAAGTTCTGGCAAGCAACCTGTAACCAACACCAGGAGCACATCCCAAGTCCAAGATGGACGCCCCAGGCTTTATAATTTTAAAAATTTGTTGCCTACAGATCTTTTTAAGCGCAAATCTAGTGTTCTAAAGTCGGAAAAATATTAATGGGTTCAATAATACATTATCAAACAATTGTTATGGCAGAAATTGGAAGTCAAAATTTCAATCTCTCTGTATGGGGCAGAAACAATTGAAGAGATTCATCTCATTGATATCTAATAAGCAAATTTGTGAGAAAGATAGCTCACCTGGCTTTCTATATTGAAGATGAACCTATTAGAGAAATGAAACAAAGCAATGCAGGAAGAGTATGATACCATACAGAAAACTCAAACAAGGAAACTCATTAAATTGCTGGAGTGGCATTGGATGCAAACAGGTCTACAGGACAAAATATGAAGCAACAATAACTGCAACATGTGAAGTAAAATTGCTATGAAGAGTTTTAGGAAGCATAGATCTTCAGCGAATCAGTGACAGAGTGTGACTCAGCTCACAAAGAAACTAGTGTTTCATGCAAGGAGCAAGCGTATTGAGATCCAACAACACTTTATCAGCAAGCAAAGGAAAAACAAAGAAGTTAAGGTTGTATACTACAGAGATGAAGACAGGCTTGCTAACACATTCACAAAGGTGTAAGACAAAGAAAGAGGAGAGGTGCTTGGCATTAATGAAATAAAGTGGTTCTTGAAGATATAATGCCCACTTCGGGGCACGCTTAGAATGCTCTGTTAAAATTGGAAGTCATGATAAGATTAAATAGGACAGGTAGTTTAGGGATAAGATTATTCTATTCTAAGGTAAGTAACATTTTGGCTGGACGTTTATTGTCATCCTGGGGACCTCGAAAACCAATTTTTAAACAAATTTTGTACTATAAATAGGTTCTCCTATGTCATACAATAAGATCAGAGTTTGGTGTAAAATTTAGCTTACTCTCTTAAACATATGTTGTTTTAAAAACCAACCAGAACATATTTTCAAAAATGAAGTTGTGAACTTAACTGGATTATCACATTCTAGGCCAAAAATCCAATGTGTCCCACTTAGCAAACGAGCCTCAATCTTGAGCTAGCCTATCTTCAAAGGGCAAGTCTTTACACTATTTTCATTTTCATTGGATTGGTCCACCGCTGAACAAATTTATCTATTGAACAATTTCGTAATCTAGTTTACTTTAACAAGCTGGGAATATTGATTTGGATGTTTTCTTATCATAACATATTCTCGGAAACCAATTGTTTTGATCTGGTGCAAGATATCTCTTCTCGATTCCCGATATGGTCTGCCTCACCCGTACAGCCTGAGTATCAAGAGGATGAGACTGAGTGCAAGTTGTACCCCTCGGATTGCCAAAGTGACGAAGGAAGTCCACTCTTTGTGCAGCTCGTCAGGGTATATTCTGGGAAATTTTTCAAATAAATAAATAAACTGAGATGCCAAAATGAACTTTTATTTTGGTAACCTAACTTTTCTAAGAAGCACAATACATAATTCTGAGAAATAAGTAAAAATAGGACAAACTGCCGCCTTCTAATTAGGTTAAATCGAAAAAAGAAAAATTGAATCACACGGCCTGAATAGGTCCATACAGAAATGTTATTCCACCGAACAATTTGTGCCCTCGAGAGTTTGAAATGATTGTGCTATAACTTAGATACTAAACCCTGGTCTCCTTGCACTTAATTTTTATTACCTATGGAAATATTCGTTGAATTAAACTTAAATATACTGACAATATTCAATATTAAACTAGCGTGCTCATCTTCATAGTGAGGATGGAATGGAAAAAGATTTCTACCAGCAGGATACTGCATGGATCAGGGATGGTCTCCCGTGGAGAGGCAACAGTCCCTGTATACCAAGAGTAAGGACCCCCTTTCCTATAACGCTTCTGACAACATTACCAGGGCACAATATGCGATACACGGCACTATTAGCGACAAGCCAAGTTTTCTCTCTACCACTGTCAGGGTTACTCAATAGGCAAACCTTCTTCATTTTAAGATAACACAATTGATGTTGGTAGAAATTGTTCAAGAATGAACATTCAAAAGGAAACAATCTAAGGAGGTATCACTACCCGTTTTAGGACTCAGTGGGTTCTCTTGTGATTTTGTTTTGCTACCTCAACCAGCAATTCCTATACATCGTTGACATGATGGTCCAGAGATATATCTCAAGATACCAATTAAGATCACTCTTATGAAAGAACTTCTTACAAGAAACTGCACATCAAGAAGGGCGTAAAACTTCTGCGATGTCTTAAAATCAAAATACAATAAGGCTTCCCCAATTGATATTCGCCCACGCTGAATGAAAATTGTTCCAGAGCTGCCAAATTAGCGTAGTATGGGAGAACACTGGAAAATATTTTCGAATATGGCTGCACAGCTGCGTGTTGCACCTACAGAAAAATCTCTAGAGCTTCCATGTTCTTCCCATTCTATGCATAACCTGCAATGATTGCTGTCTAAGATGCAACATTTCGTTGAGGTATTCTTTCAAACACTTTGCGTGCAATGTCTAATCTCTCACATTTTCCATACATGTCTACAAGGGTATTTCCCGCAAATACATTAGATTCCAATCCACTTCTAATTACTTCTCCACGTATCTCTATACCCTGCTGCATAGCTCCCAAGTTCACACAAGCTGGGAGAACACTGGCAAAAGTTTTTGCGTCCCGCTCAAGGCCTCTCAGATGCATTTGCCTAAACATCTCCATGGCTTCCAAACTTAGCCCATTCTGCACACACCCTACAATCATCACCGTCCAAGAAACTACATTATAATGGGGAATTTCTCTGAAAAGCTTCAATGCCTCATCTATGTATCCAATGTAAGGTGTTACACTGAAATTTGTCACCATGACTATCTGCAGTTAATATGGCTCAATCAATAGTCATATTATCCTCCTTGTCAAGCCTTATACCTCTGCTCTTCATGTCAAACTTCAAAAAGAGAGAAAGTCATTAAAAAAACATGTTTATCTCTGGGTATGCAGGTTCTCTCTACCTTGCCTGCGTGTACGCATCCCAAGCTCATTGTACCTGCGTACTTGTACGCTCTGTAAGTCAAGGGATGGGTGCGTACTCCTGTAAAGGTCAAAAGGCGCGAGTTTCATCTTAAAAAAGTTACTTGTTGTCATTTCTAGAGCATTCTAGAACATTGTTTGACGTGTATTGAGCGCCTCCAGATGGTTCATGCATCCCTATGAAAGAGGAACTTATCCCATCAAGAGAGGAGCTACCCCATCCAAATGAGGGGCTTATCCCATTGATGGTGGACCTGACTAACTTCGTCTAGAACATTATAAATACAGGCATTGGGCCAGAGGAGGGGAGGTTGAAAGCTGAACATTCCAAAGGGTAGATGCTGCTAGAATTAGGACTTCCTTGTAGAAGCTTGTGAGGACAGATTCCCATCCTTTCTTGTTTCATTTGGAAGTGGGTGAGCTTATCAAAGTAAAGGAAAACTCTTGCTGGACCCTGGGAGGAACTTGAAAAACACCAAGGCTCAGGTTGTAATGGTTTCTTTTGTTTCCTATTAATACAAATAAGTCCATTCTTCTCAACAATTTGTTATTAATGAGTTGTTTCATATACTCCTTGGGTCTTATGTTGAATAGTTTTATTTTATGAAGATATTCAGGTGCTATGGAATCATTTGATTGTTAGGAAATGAGGTTTCGAAGGAAGGAGGAGTCATCCCGATCGACGAGGCTAGAACACAACAGCGTGACTCAGGTAGGATCTAAACACTTGGATTTCTTGTATGATAAATGCAGTTTAGAGAAGATTGCTCTTAATTGTCTTGTTTGTCACTAGAAAGTCTTAGGCTTCTAGGGAGGTTGGTTTTTTCCGCAAGATTAACTCTTTCCGCATGAAAGTTACCATGAGAACTATAATAAGTCTATTAGGCGTATTTGCATGTAGTTTTTGATATTATGGGTCATGTTCCCATATGTGTCCCGGGCACAAATTTTGTAAAAATAAACTTTTTATATAAAAATATCTTTTGTTTTTCTATCTTTATATTATCACTTTCAATGAATGTGATGTGTATTGAAATTTATTTACATATGTTGCAAATGTCTATCTAAAATATGATTAGCCAATGCATCTATCAATGTATTTAGATTTCTAGAAATGTGTTGATATTGGATGAAATCAAAGTGTCTTTCTAGAAGGTGAACCCTTAAGAACATGCGAAGTATGGTTGGACTTCTAACAAAATAAAAATTAGTCAATTGTAGTACTACAAGCTTTGAGTCAAGTCTAATGATTAAAAAACAAATAGCATATGAAATAGCCTCAAACAATAGCTCGACCACTATGCTATACTTAGCAATGTTATTGGTAGAGCGACCGATACAAATCCCTTGTAGAGTCACTAACTCACCATCTGGAGCAAAGATATCCCATGCTATGGAGGTTAGATTCTAAGTACTATGACTAGCACCATCAATATAACCAACATATGGTTCAAGGGATGCTGACATCTGCAAACCAAATGTAAACGAGATCAACAGAAACCATAGGAAACTCTAAAGATACACATTGCAAACACACTCAACACACCTATATATATTATGTACACAGTGTACTATGCAATAAATCAGGCATAGTATTTCTTAAGGTACATCCCATTTCTAGGCTACACCAGTGGAACTCCATCAAAATCGACTAGCTCATAAGCCCCTTTAGCAAGAACACGCTTGAAAATATATGGACCTAGCCACATGGGTTGGAACTTTCCTAGTCCAAATTTTTCAAACTCCTAATCGTATAGAAGGACAAGGTCTCCTTCCAAGAAGACACGAGGCTTGACACTTTTGTCATATTGCACCTTGACATGTTTCTTATAGTCTTCATTAGCCACGAGGACATCTCACCAAGTCTCATCTAAGCGTCTCAGATGTAAGAGACATTCCTCTTTAACAGAAGTTGCAGGAAGAAGTTCTACAACCAATTTCAATGACGAAATCTCACATTCAATTGGAAGGATTGCTTCTAGACCATAAACCAATTGGAACGATGTAAATCTGGTAGCAGTCCTGAATCCTAACAGAGGTTCGGTATGCCCACAAAGCAGCATAAATAATCAAATTCTAATATGATCGATGGATCCCTATCATTTGTTGAAGCATCATTTTGAGAAATTTGTTGATAGCCTCAACTTACCCATTAGCCTGAGGGTAGTAGGGAGTGGAACTTTCGTGGGAGAAAGCCAACTTGGTAGTTAGTTCAGACATCATGTGATTGCGAAAATGTTTCCCATGTTTCGTAACTATGGCTTGTGGAACATCAAACCATGAAATGACATGATTAAAGAAAAAATATTCAGTTTTTCACCAATATTGTTAAATGTAGGCATCGTCTCGGCCCATTTAGTAAAATAATCTACTGCTACGATGATATAGTCATGCCCCTTGGCCGAGTGAGGGTTATATGTCATGAAATCGATACCCCATTTCACAAAAGATCCTACAGTGATAACAAGATCCAAAGGAGTGAACGAAGCACGGATCTTACGATCATAAATCTGGCATGCATGACACTTTTGGACAGTGAGAATACAATTGCAAAATATGGTGGGCCAAAACTAACCATCATGTAGGATCTTTTGTGCAGTGGCATAACCAGAAAAATAACCACTACATTCCCCTAATGTTGAAAATAATACTGAGAGGGGGGGGTGAATCAGTATTATCAGGATAATTATTCTTTTTCAAAACAACTGATATACGCTACTTCAATTTAATAAACCTGCGTATGTACGCTGTTATGCAGAAGAAAACCCGCGTATACAGAACATGCTTTTATTTTACTTAATCTTTCTGATGATGATTGTTAGTGCAGAATCCAATAACAGTATCCAGAGACAGTAAAACAGAGCAGAAAGACAATCAGACACAAGAACACAAGATATAAGGTGGAAACCCAATGTGGGTGAAAACCACCTGCTGCAATTCGTCTCTATCTTCCTTTTAAATTAGAAAACTTCTTTTACAATGTACTGGTGCAGTCCTTTTACCAGTACGCAGGCTGCAACCTGCAGAGAGCTACAACTCTCTCTCGTTCTCCAGTTTCTCCTGGAAGGGAGCAACAACCCCCTTTAGCTTTTGCACTAGCCAAGATACTAGTACGTAGGTGCTGGCCTACAGAAGGCTACAACCTTCTCTTTCTTCCAGGGACCACTTTTCATCAATTTTCAAACTGGATCCATGAACATCAAACAATCATCAAGAATTAACCAATCTCCTTCTCACCACTAGATCTGAAATCAAGTAGATACTTCTCTGCGAGCTGTACCCAAACACAGTACCAGAAACCACACAACAGAACCCAAAACACAGCAGCAATAAGCAAAAACAGCTAGATCACAGCTTAAATCATATACGCAATTTCAACAGTCTGCAACTTGCGTGCATACGCATCTGCGTATGGAACAACCTGCGTATATGCGCCTTTACTTCCCTTAAACTGCGTGTATACGCGTCTTCGCTTTACTGAACCTGCGTACAAATCTATAAAGGACAACACACTCTTCCAGATATTCAATCACCAATTAACCCAGATTATCAGACTTATAGATCAGACAAGCGAGCGCCACATCAAGCAGATCAAATCATACAGAGATACTATCATTAAGCTTAAAGATTATGACCCATGAGAAGACCTTGTCCTTCCTTTTGTGCTAAAGTCCCTCCTTCCTTCAGATCCAGATCTGCATCACCATCCAATATACCAGCTCTAACACTTTTCAGATCTTCAATTGTAATCCAGATAGATATTTGTCACAAGATCTCCTTCGTCTTATATAGTCCTAGGCCTTCCCAATACCATGGTCCAAAACCACAACATTACAATACCATGAACCCAAAAACTGTGGATCGGCACAATTGACGAGATGCCATGGTCCAAAACATAGGTTCAAGTTCCAAGATCTAACTGCCATGGACCGAAAGAGTGATCACCAACATATACACGCTTTTGTAATGTATAACCCGTGTGTATACGCGCCTTTGTCTACATGAACCTGCGTATATGTCTTTTTCTACTTTCTGAGTGCCTGATCTGAGATCTGTTACCAGAGAGGGTTGCCATCAAGGACAACACCTGTGCCATAGCTCCAAACCTGTGCCATAATGCCAACAAATAAAACTCTTGGAGAATTTCTATCCATTTCGAATACTTTCCCCCCAGCAACTGTCGCGACAATATATAAGTCACGGGGTTACAATCTGACAAAATAGTAGTTTTCCTAAAGAAGACGTAGTGTCGAAATCTCTGTATTGCTTGAATAGCTGCGAGGGCTAGCTTTTCAACGTAGGAGTATTACATTTCCGTATCATTTAAGTTTCGGCTTAAATAATATATAGGATGTTCAATTCCATTGTCTTCTTGAGCTAAAACCATTGCTATGGTTGTATCTACTGCAGCCAGATATAGGTTAAAGTCTTTTTGATAATCAGCAGCATACATTAATGATGCTTGTATTAGAGATTTCTTTAAAGCATCAAAGGAAGCTTGCGCGACCTAGTCCCAAATGAAGGGTACATCCTTTTTCAAAAGACGAGTATAACCTTTAGCTAGTTCGGCGTAATTTGGAATGAACCTCCTGAGGAAATTTTCTTTCCCTTGGAGTTTCTGAATCTAAAGCAGGCTTGAAGGTGGAGGCAGATCGATGATTGCGTGAACCTTGCAAGGGTCGAGACGAATCCCATCCTTTGAGACAACGAAGCCAAGTAAACGACTAGAACTGACACAAAACACACATTTGTGTGGATTGAGCCTTATCTTGTAGTGTCGGCAACGTAGAAATATTGCTCTCAAATGGTGCAGATGATCGGTCCGCTTTCGTGAATGAGCTGGGAGATCATCGAGATAAGGTTGAATGATGGTTTTGATGTTATGGAAAGCATAGTTCATTGCTCTCTGAAAACTTGCCCCTGCATTCTTCAAACCAAAGGGTAGCTTGCGATATGCGAATGTGCCCCACAGACAAATGAATGTAGTCTTTGATTGGTCCTGTGGGCGGATATTTATTTGATTATACCCAGAAAATCCATCCGTGAATGAAAATATTTCGCATCCGGCGCATTCATCAATAATCTGGTCGATAAAGGGTGTAGGGTAGTTGTCTTTTGGACAAGCTTGATTTACATCCCTGTAATCAACGCACACTCTAATAGTTCCTTGTTTTTTCATCACAGGAACAATATTCGATACCCAATCGGTTAGAGGAATGGGGTAAATGAAACCAGCATGGAGGAGTTTCTCAACTACCGCCTTGATGGAAACGACTTTCTTGGGGTGCACCTGCCTTAGCCGTTGTCGTACCGGTTTGACATCTGGATACATCTTAATCTCGTGTTCAACTATGCTAGAGTCAATACCTGGCATTTCATCATATGACCAAGCAAAGACATCTCTAAACTCGCGAAAGAGAGTGCTATATATTTCCAGTTAAGAAGAAGAACAAGATTTGCCAACATGAATGTTCTCTACAACATCTATTTTGGTCGAGATGTTTATGGCAATAGTCTCTTCGATATTGGATAGGTTTCTCTCGGAATCCACCGTGTTTACAGTATTCATCAGCAAGTCAAATACTGAAGGATGTTGTAGGTCGCCGGAATTATCTTCTTTACAAGTCGGAAGATGGGAACGATGGTGACGATTTTCCCATGGTGCCCCATCAATCATCATCGATTGGATGATTCCTTCGTCTGTAAGGTGTACTTGCGACCAAGGATCTAAAGGGGTGCAATATTCCTTAGACCTATCTATCCAAACGCTTGATGAGCGTTGATGCTGGTTTGCCTCCCATGCTGAGAATATTGATTGCTATAATATTTCAAGCGAGGTTAGAGGCAAAACCTACGAATGATCCATTTTAACATCGTTTCTTTACATCTTTTGAATGGAAGATATCATATTGTAGGTTCCTACATTAGCCACTTCCGCCAAATTGGTAGGAGGTGATAGGGTAAAAGTTCCCATTAACATAGGGTCTTTTAGTAGGCCTACTCTGATATTATGAAGCATGCTAGGGCTTCCATGGATCATTGGAATGCTTCCTGTAACTTGCGAACTGTTGGGGAGAAAATTTTGTTGGTCAATGATTGTAATTCCTCCTTGGGAAGGAAATGCAATTTTCCTAAAGTAGGTTGACACAACAGCTGCCATGGCATATATCCAGGGTCTTTCCAGTAGGATGTTGTAATCAATATTTCCGTCGCTGACTTCAACATCGATTTCTACTATTTTTCCCCCCAGTTCGACTTGCAAGTTACTTAGTATCCCATACGGGGTGTACGTTTGTCCATCAAATGATTTTAATGTTGTTGGCGATTGTGACAAAGATGGAGACCCCAGAGTTTTCCAGCAACTCATCGACATGATACATGTGGATGCCACCTCATCAATAATTGTTCCATGAACAGTTTTGTTGAGGGCTTTCACTTGAATGAGGAAAGCTAGTTGAGCTGGTAACTGAGGGTCGTATCCTTTATGATTAAAAGATACAAGATTGCAATATGTTGGGTCAATCCCACCTATTGCTGATAATAAAGCCTGCTTTTGGGAGGGGAAATTTTGCAGCACCTCAAGAGTTGACATCATGTATGGCGATGGAGCTAAATCCTCCACTATATTATAGTGTTGTGTTGCTCGGGCACAAGGATTAAACGTTGATTTGTGTACTACTCCCTTTGGCGGTTTTATTGTTAATTCAGGAATGATGGGCGGCACGACTTCTGTTGAATTCATTGTTGAACTACTAGGTTGATCATTATCCTTGTTGTTCAACATCTGTGGATTTCCATAATCTTTACTCCTTGTCGTTATAAGAGTATCATTTAGTTGCTTCGAGACTGACAACATTAGTACTTGGGACGGGGAAGCATTTTCGTTAGCAACCAGATTTATTCCTGGGTTTGGAAACGGATCCGTAAGTACAGCCAAGGTTTTTGAAATTTTGAAGAACTTTTTAAGTTCTTCTTTATATGGACATTCTCGAGTCTAGTGATCCTCGTCACATATTCTGCATGGAATTTTTGGTTTTGCATTCTCAGAAGAGTTCGCAAAAGATTTTCTAGGAGATGAGTCTCCCTAGTTTTTCTTCTTCCGTTGTTTCTTCTTCTTGCCTCTTGGTTGCTTGGTTTCTTTGCCTTTGTTTGTTGACACGGAATTTACTTCTGAGGCTAGAAATTCGTCATTTGCATCACGATTCGAAACCGTGCGGGCATTTTTCGATGTGGCCTTTACGGTTTTAGTGCTTGTCGTACCTATCACACCATCGCCGTCATGAGAGTCTTTGTTTGATTTAGGAAGCGGAGGAACGGAGAATTTTGGTCTAGGAGCGTCAGGGATTTTATCGTAGATCGTGCCAGACTGAGTATAGATCAAGTCTAGATATTCTGTACGAGCAATAACTTGCTCTTCAGTGACGACTCCCCCCTTTGCCACATCTTCTGTAATAGAGGATAAGCAGCTCACTTCCTGTTTCGTACCTGATAGGTAACTGAAAATGGGTTAAAAAGGTTGTGGCTAGGGTACTGAAGTTATCAAACGAAGCTCTAGGTAGTTCGATATACCACTTTGCTATCGGACCAGTTAACGTGCGCTGAAAGAGGCGAAGCCGAATCAAATTATCATTGAGAGTGTTTGAAGAACACCATAGATGAAAGGTCATCACATGATTCGATGGTTCTTCACCTGGATTTCCATTAAATTTAGGAATATCCGATGGAATTTTATGTGGAATCGCTGGCCACCAAGGAGCGTAGGCAATTGGATCGTTCGTTAGTCGACTTAGATCCGGTAACTCTAGAGTTACCACAAAGGGCAACTGTCGATTTAGGCTTGGTTGAGCATACCCAGTATAAGACGGAATTGTTTGAGTAGTCGGTCTTTGCATACTAGCATAATGCATTTGATGTTGGTAACTTTGGTAAGGTTGATGGGCATAACCATTATGATATGGTTGATACCGCAGCCCATTACTTGCAAAGACTTGTTTCTCATATCCTTGGGAAGCTTACTGGAATTGCAGTTGTTGGTATTGCACCAACCATGGTTTTGAAGCCATGGACTATTGTCTAGCACTGACTGTTTGACCAAGATGGGGGTTGGCGTTCCCCATTTGAACCTGTGCCATTCCACTAGTGGGTGATTGTGGTTGTGTCGGAGGTATAAGAGATTATTGTATTGCAACCTACGAAACTTGAGGTTGGCATACAATTGGTGACGCTTGTACTTACGATACTACCACAATAGCCAGCATAGTGGGAATGTTTGTCATAGGTGAACTTTGTTGTATTGAGCATGCAACTCTTGGTGGTTGAGGCAGGACTGGTACCCAACCGCTAGTTGTGGTTCCAGTATAACCCAAATTTTGTTGCAAACTCATGCATGGTTGTCCTTCTGAGGAAGACAATGAAAGGGTATACGACCCTCCATACGATGGTAATCCAATGCTCAAAGAAATAATTTGACTTTGGGGACCAGTTTGCCCAAATTTACCTTGTGACGGATCAATTTGTCGAGACTCAATGTAAGAGATTCCAGATATAATTCTAGATGAACAAATGGGAACAGCCCATACTGTCGAAATAGTCCTAAGATGGATTCCATCCAGCGACTGAAAACTAGTTGGGACAGATGGCATGCCAGTGAACATTGTCGAAAGAGAAGAAGGGGCTTCCGCTGTTGTTTTGTTGAGTGACATAGTCCTTGATGTTGACGATTTTTCATACATATTGAGTCTATTCAAAATATTCCTCAACGATTCTTTAGGAACTTCCGAGGGTGGGTGAATATTCTCTGATGAAGAGGGATATAGGGTGATACCATCCCCAAGTTGCATTGGAGTGCTAGATGGGGGATCTTCCACAATCTCTTCTATGGCAATCAATCCAGGAGGAAGAGGTAGACCGTCAGGTCCGTAAAATATTTCTGGTGCCGAAGAAGATGTAAGTTCTGCAGTAGCAGACGGTTAGGGAGTAACACCTTCTAAATCGGCTGTAGACGGAACCAGTTCAGGAATAGAAGTGTTAACCGTCACACTAGGATCAGTTGTAATGTCATTTTGTTGTTGCGGAATTTCTTCTGTAGAGGCAGGGATTCCAGAAATGTTCGGAGTAACCAGAGTCTCTGAGGATGTTGGAGTGCTTGCTCCAACCAACCTAGGGGACTTGGATCTAGTTAAACAAGTTAGCTTCGTCCGGAATGGTTTCGCTTTCGGAGTCAACGATGGTTGACTCATAAGTCTCCACGAACGATGGGGTTTTGATTGACTTTCTTCCACGATTGCGAATTACTTGATCAACTCAAAATAAAAGGGAAAAATGTTTTTCGAATTAAATGAATTTTAGACGCTTTGACACAACTTATTTTTTTCAATTTTAAAGAGTCGAGAAAAAAAACAAAAGATGACTCTAGTTGCCTTCAATTTTTATTGAGCTTGAAGTGACAAGCGCTGACAGGACCTTTTCCTTTAAGGAGTCTAAAAAGCAGCAAAATGGACTTCTCTGGAGATCTAGGCAGAGATGATTACCAAACCAATCATAAAACTACAGAATACTTTTTACGGTACGGCAGTCAGTCTTCCCGAATGCTGTGTTCGGTGCCTTATGATCGATAGGGCAGCAGGCACAGCTTCCGAAGGATCAAGGATGCAGCCTATTGTGGTCTCCTAATATATACGTGACGGTACGTGGGAGCACAAGTCCGTACTGGCACTTGCCGTCTCAGAGTGGAGGAATCACCCAACTAGCACTGAAATCAACAGTTACCAGGCTTTACGACACTGGAATACGTCTCTAGCCTAGACCTCTAGATGTTGCATTAAGTTCCAAAGCATTGTTAGATTCATTGTGATTTATTTTAAGTTGATCTTGCTTAGCAGTTTGCCTTTCAGGTTCAGCACGTGATGTATGTATAATTCCTAAATGCAGTCTAAGATGATAAACAAACGTTTTATCTTCTTTCAGCAATGAAAATCCTAGCTACTAAAGGGAAGAAAGTCAAGCATCTTTTCTTCACAGAGCACAGAGCACACGCTAATATGCACACTCCTAAATCAAGCCAAGCATTCAAAATGAAAATTCACATGCATGTATTCGTTTTCAGCTCTCTTAATGTGTAAATGACGCTAAGAAAGCTATGTGCAAAACTGAATTACTTTTAAAGAGACTGTACTCAACAAAATTCTTTTTAAAAATGAAGTGAAAGCAAGAGAGACACTTTGCGATTTTGAAATGGAAATTGCTTTTCGACACTCTAAAACTAGTAATTCAAATCTTATGCAATAGTAACTGTATAATCAACTATCTAAAACAATGGGATTGCTTTCTATAACTGAAAACGAAATCTACGACACTTTCATATCTAGAGATGACAGTTCGACTATATTACTTTTCGCAAAATAGAACTAAAATGACACACAATACATAAAAACGTTTATAGTTCTTTCACTAAGGAGGCGGAATAATGCAAGAGAAGGGGGTATTCACAGAAGCACACTGACTATAGATAGCAAAAACTCTTGAATAAGACTAAAAACAGTGAGAAAAATCCACAGTCGGAGGGCAAAATCAATCCTCCCTGACCATCGCACCTGTTACACAGTGAACTCAGTATGCAGCGCACCTACTCCATTTGGGAAGTGCGATGCATATAGGCTGCCTTGAAGGCAGGGTGCGATGGTTACAGTTCAAGACTTTGAATGCGATTTCACTCACAGTTTACAGTTTAGTTCAGGTGTTTAAGCTTACTAAGTACAGATCAATGTTTGTAAAACACAGGGGTGATTTAAGAGGTTACTAGAGCCACCACTCAGGGCAATTAGATTGCTTGCAGATCTATTGTTTAATTTATAAAAAAAAACCTGGAGATTGACTGAAACAACATTGATCTACTTTTCATTTGTATGAAAAATGCAGTTCGAAGGCTAGCTGCCTTGACTTCAGGCTCTGTCTGTATGTTTATAAAAGAAACAAGGATAGATAGACTAACAAGTAATCTAGTCGCTCCCCAGCGGAGTCGCCATTTTGTTATATGGGAATAGTGTCCACACGGATGCTGTTATTCCCACTAAGATGGGTGGCTATCTTAGAAACAAACAATCAAAGTCTACTATTGATTCCTTTTATGAAAATAGATGAGAGGGGAACCAAAAGGGCCAACCTGAGTCTTGCGCTCGATTTCCTCCCTCCCTTGATAGAGTTTTGCCGCTTTCTCTTTGTCTGCTCAACTTCAAAAGGACATGTAGAATCACAACAACATACTACTATGCAAGAAACAAGGATCTAAGTTCATAAATAATGCAAGATCAGATGTACATTAACCATATACAAGCATATATAAACAAGTACACCAGAATATGGAAGGAAACAAGAATAGCTTTATTCAGATAAAAAGTAGCAAGAGGATTACAACCATGAGCTCTGACCCAGCATCATCCTCCAGCCAAAGAAGCCCTTCTTCACCTCAAGCAAAGAAAAATCACCCAAACACTGTGAATGTACACCAGAATACCAACAACACTTCTCTATAAGTTACAAAATTCCAGCCTCTGGATCTCTGTGATGATGGTTCCATATATAGATGATTACAGAGAGGTGAGTCATCTTTTTGGATCTTGATTAGTGTCTTCTCTCTGATAGTTACTGCTTCCACTTGGAGAATGATGATATCTTACTCATCCCTAGTCGAAAATGGAGTGGCAAGTGTTAGAGGGGAAGCTTCTGCAAGATTCCATGATCTTCCACCTCGCATTTTGGCCCCTGCCATTTTTCCATTCTCGACCATTGCACCCTAAAGAGAAGCAAAACAGTATGCATCGCACCCTGTACATTGGGAAGGTGATATGCATCGCAACCTCTACATGGAGATTTCGGTATGGTCCAGTTTTGACCATTTATGAGCAGTTTTCAGTGGAGAACTTCTGGGAGATGATGTAATCAGTTGACCTTGTTCCTTTAGGCAGTGAAGCAGCACTTTTAGGGACTTAAGAGCCCTCAGTTTATGGACATTTGTAATTGGGGTTGAAGTGCCCAAAAATGTCTATAACAGTAGGTGACAAAGTTTGGGTGCATTTGCAAAACGAACGTCCTAATGGATCCCATCAGAAGCTTAGACCACTCTGATATGGTCCGTACACCATTACCAAGGTGGTGGGAGACAATGCTTTTGAGCTCATCATTCCCCATTTCATTGGCCTGCACCTATTGTTCAATGTGGACTACCTTCGACCATAGTTCCCATCATTATTGGACATATCAGACATTACAGAAGAACTCACACTAATAGATTTAAACCCATATTTCATGTAATATGCCACAACTAATCAGATTATAAACACATAGGTTAAGAACATTCGCTAGCAGAAGATCCAACTATATTGGGTTGTCAAAGCTAGCCAATTCTTGCACCAAGGTGGCTCACCAAGGAACAAGTTCAGTAGAAGTTCCCCATCTCATGGAAGCACTCAAAGCAATGGGGATCATTTCTTCCTAAGGTGGGAGGATCTATCCAGGTGGGTGTTGGTGGCCACCCACCTATTCCACTTGGACCCCCACCACTATCTTTTTCAGTTTTTCATTTTGCTTAATTGTAGCACAATTTACTATTTTTGGCAGTTTTTTGGGTCCTCAGCTTCCAAAGCCATCTTGAGGCTCTAAACGACATTTTTGGGGAAAACAGGGCCAACATTGGTCAATATATCTAATGCGGTATTTTTTGTGTCAAACAAAGATTGTATGCTAACGTTACAACCCTAGGAAGTTGATGTACCAATTTACCCAAACGGGGCCCATAGTTTTGGCACTTCATCTCCTAGGGTTAGGTTTTTTGATGTTTATGGTTTTCCATTGTTTATCAATAACAAATAAGCCTTTGAGGCTCATTGTAACACAGTTCAGAGGCATGTAGCCATCATATCTCTTCTCAAAGATAAACTACTATTGCCCGAGCTAGTCTTATTTCCATTATGTTTGTAAGCATATTTCAACATTTGATAGTAATGAAATGAAGTATTATTTATGTCGAATCTCTTTATTTATGGTTATATCACTAATTTGTTGCATTCTTGTTTAAGTTCACAATAATAGTTTTATATTTCATTTTCTGGATAAAATTAATTGACGATAAACTTTAAAATTTATTGAATAATTCTTAAGGAGCATTTGAAACATTAGTGCAAACATCTAGAGGTCTAGCCTAGAGATGTGCTTCGATGTCTATAAACATAGGAGCTATCTTTTTTTTTTCTAGTATTGCATTTTAAGGATGATATCTCATTCCACATAAGTATGTGTATAAGATTGTTCTCTAGATACCTCCGGGTATATTGGATGGCATTCCACAAATGAGAAGTATATGGGAATGCTCTCATCGTACTATTATGCATTAGACAACACTAACATGGACTGCACTTCCACATACCGTCGAGTATATTTTGGAAGTCCACCATAGGTTTTTATCCTCACTATAGGTAACTGAGTCAGCTGCCTTGTATACGGTGGTACATAAAGCACAACATTTGGGGAGATTTCCTACCTGTAAATAAATACTTGGTTCTCGAGGGTGATATATTGTAGTTCACATTTTCTTGATAAACCTTTATGCCTAGATTACCCTCTTTGATTTATTTTTCTATTAATTTTGAAAACCTATTAAACCAACGTGGAATAGAAAAACCGTATACCCCGTCATTCACATAGAATGCAAAATAAGCCTCCTCTTCCACTTGAGGCAACTCTTTTCCATTGTTAGATGCACAAAAAGATGTAAAATACCACATCTAGTACTTTAGGAGCTGTTACTTTTGGTCCTCCACCTCAAATAGATCCACCATAATCATCCTTTTCAATTAGTATGGAACCTGCCTCTCCATTAGCTAGTGAGTTCAACACAATCGAAATAGAAGCACCTCAAATCTCATTACCTAAGGTTATCGAACTTGAATATACTGAATTAGACACAACACAACCTAAGGTAACTTAGTTATCTCTGCGTATCACTTTAAGACCTTCCTCCTCTCTTCCTTTGTCTTATACCTAACCAAAAACTATATATCTTGGAACTGACAGTGAACCACTTCAACATGGTCTTGTGAGTGTCGAAGAGATTCCATAGGAAGACCCTCAACCCTCCTCTCATATTAGAGTACGGGCTCATTTTTATTGGGACCATCCTTTTCCTTCTCCTCATACTCCATCTAAGGCTCCTTTGTCTAGTTCTTTTCCTTTAAACTCACCCTTAAATTTCCATGACAATCTTCTTTGGGATAGTTAACCATTGTTGAATCTGCTATGGTTGAATCTCTGCCCTTATCTACTACTATGCCTAAGACAACCCAGGTTGCAACTTCATCAGTGTTTGTAACATCACTAGGGACACATTTGTATGGTGGCTCTTCTGTCTTGACTGGTTACCAATCATTCTCTCATACCTTTTTTGGTGCAACATCTAGTCCATGGACCTCTCCCATGTAATCTACGTCTATAATTCCATCTATTAATTCTTTGATGAGTGCTACATAGTCTTCTCTTCCTCGTCCATCTACTCCTACAGTTCAGCAACAAGATGGTCCTTATGTTAGTGGGTATGGACACCTACAACAACCTAATCGACCTCCTATTAGGAAGCCTCCTCTTAGGCGGTATTTACGTATGTATTATCCTCTTCTTTCGATAGGGGCCAACCTATTGTAGGGATATTTCCATATCCTCTATTTAGTCCTCATCCTCATATGAGCCCTCCACATTCAGGAATAGTTGCTAATGTTTGGAAACCTACTACACATGTAAAACTTGGTTTCATTGTGGCTTCCTCTTTGGTTTCTCAACCTGTTCCACCTACATCTCAGATACTTGTTCAGCAATCCATATCTCAACCTGTTTAAGCTCAAGCAAATGTAATCCAACCTTTACAAGTTGCATCTTTAACTCAACCTATTTTGTCAGTATCTAGCACCTCTCAAGCCATATATACCGACCCTTTTCAAGGTAACTTCTAATCACAACATCTTAGTTAGGTCATTTCTCAATTTCAATTTAGTCAGAATGTATACGGTGTAGCACAAGCAAAACCTAACCAACCTTATGTTTCAAAGATGCAAAATCCAATAAGGAAACAATATTAACCATATCAAGGTATCCCTCAAATGCTTTATGGTCAGCAAATCCAAACCCATTTGTTTCAACCTTTACAATTTTACCCTGGAATTGGGAAGAAAGGTTATGTGTATACTGGTTATCTAAATCCTCCCTAGCCTGGGACACATATACCTATTTCTCAGGCTATCCCATCTTACCAAGGGTACCCTCCACTAGACCTCAATAGGAAGTTTCCATTTGTAGCAACTCTCAAATTTCTAGATCTGAACAGGCTCACTAATGATCCCATTACTCATTCTCCTTGGTAGTCGCTTATTCCCACAAAATCTCCTAGTGATATCCCTAAATTCAATGGAAATTTGTGAGAAGGCACATCCACACACTTGATGACTTATAATTTATGGTGTTCTTCAAACTCTCTCAATGATGATTCTTCTTGTTTACGTCTTTTGCAATATACACTCACCGGTACGGTAGAAAAATGGTATATTGAATTACCATGATCTTTGTTAGACAATTTTAGCTCCTTGACTGCAACATTCCTAAGACATTTCTAGTTACCCATCATGTATGAGACTAGAACTGAACTTTTAACAAATTTCAAACAAAGAAATGCCACTCACATCTATGATCACATTCATGAGTGGTGACGTCATCATCATTTGGTTAAAAAATTTGTTCTTGACCAATTGTTAGTTGAATGGTTCATTGAGTCTTTGTTTCCATCTATCACATAAGACGTCGCCAAAGGTAGAGTTGTGACCGAAGAGTAGGTAATTGTTCGTGCCTAGTATTTGGATCTCATCTATACCCAATCTAGAATGTTGTATGATAAAATACCAAATGCTCCTCCATCTTCCAATACTATTTCTCAACCTCCTATTAAATAATCACATCTCACTAATGGCATGATTGGTTTTTCCATCCAATAGTCAACGCGTCAACCATTTGGTTAGACTCTTGTTGTGGTAGATAAAATCCCTCCTTCCACTCTTGTGGATTCTATTTCCAAGATCAATGTCATTCAATCTTCCAAAGGCAAATATCAACAACTAGGAAGTAAGAATAAAATTAATGGTAAAAACAAGAAATATAAACCCCCGCAGGATAAACAAAACAATTACTCTTTTGAATAAAAGTGGAAACCCCATTACCCATGCTTGATATGTAATGATGAGAATTTCACTCACAATTGTCCACACTGAGAAGAAGTGAATCAATTCCTCAAATCATTTTCTACAGCCATTGTGTTGATAGATTTGTTTCTAAATAAGGAGACCAATATGGTTGTCATGGATCCTTCTTCCTGTAACATGGTTTTGATTCTTTCCTCTACTAAGCCAAAAAATTATGTTAGGGTGGCTTCCTGAAATAAATACTATAGTAATGTGAATCCCTTAAATGGTCAAGCTACTGGTCAACTTGCGAGTTCAACTACTTCTCCATTAGATCCTACTATAAATGATGTACCTACTGAGTTAATGATAGCCTCCCAAAGGCATTATCCATAAATATAAATTCAACCCTCACATAAGAGCTACTCAAAATTATAACGTAGTTGATGATATGGCTCAAGCTCCTTCAGCTATGTTGAATCTTAAGGTTTTGCAAAATTGCGTCATCGAAAAGAAGGCTTTTCTTTCCACAATAAGATGTTGATCCTTCGGATTCCAACGTAGTAGTTTTTAAGCATGAGAACCATACACCTGAACATTTGGCTCAATTAGCTTTCATGATTGATGTTGTTTTTCATAGTAAGAATATCCATCGTTCCACTGTGGACGAGGGAGCCTCAACCTATATTATGACCATGTATTTTTGGAAGACCATTGGTTCTCCCCAATTAAGTTAGTCACTAACCATGCTAAAGGCTTTTGAAGGAAGAAGCTATGAACCATGTGGTATTGTGAATTTGAAACAAGTAGAATTTGGCGGCAAGGCCGTATCAGTAAAAGTCAAAGTTATCAATGGATTTCTATATTATAATCTTATACTGGGTCGTATGTGGGTCTATGTTATGGATTTCATTGTTTTGACATATTTTAGAATGATCACTTTTCCTCATAAAGGTAACATAATCACCATTGATCAACTCACTTTATTTTCATCTAGTTCTCAAGTTACTAGAAGCATCCCTCTCATGGGGGAAACCCAACACCCATATCAACATGTTGGGGTTGGAATTCTTAATGATTCCTCTCTCATGGGAACCTTTTCTCTTCCTCCTCCTTCACTTCCCAAAACTCTACTTTGGTCGCCTATATCAACATGATACCTTCTTGTTCTAATCCATGTAATCCTTTGTTAGTAACAAATGCATCTAATCTTGACACTTTTGGTGACTACATGTTGCTTAGTCCCATTGAGCTCGACTATGAAGACATTTATTCGGCCTATGTGGTGGACTTTCCCCTATCCTATTTGATCAATTGGGTTGATTGTTCTTTAGAGTATGACACAACCCCTCATTATTTCTCTCATGCATTTCCTACCGATTAGAGCATCACGTTGGGTTGTGTTATATTCTTTCCATGACTATCCCACATAGTTAACAAAGGGGTTAGAAGGGGGGCAAAGCCCCCCCGCTTTGTTGTGCCGATTGCGTAGCAGGGGAAGTCACAGGGGGTTTGAAGGGTGTAGGTAACCCCACTCTATGGGGTCTGGGCAGACCCTATTTTAGGTTGGGCAGACCTATCTATGGTTGTGTGCATGATTTTTTCACATGGTTTTCGATGCGATGGTTTTTGGTCCATGGTTTTGGACGTGATGGTTTTTGGTCCATGGTATTGGATGCTTCAGCATGTATAAATATGTATTGTAACATTGAAATGAATATAATGAAAAATCAAGCTGGTAGTCCCAGTTTTGGGATCCAGGGGAAAATCTTTTTGTATATGTGTTTTATGTGTTATGCTCTTGCATTTTTTATTTTTTGTGTTTTAGAATTCGTATGTAGGTAATTTTTGTACGGGGTTAAAACCTACATTTGGTATCAAAGTTGTTTTGGCTTCAAGGGGATGCCTTTGTTGCTGAGGGGTTTCGCTCAGGCTTGTGGTAAACCTTGCTCGGTGGGAGATCTGCGAGATCAATTCTGGTGGTGAAAGATGATGGCAAGTAGTGGAAAGATAGAGATCGAGAAATTTAAGAGTTTTGAGTTGTGGAAACTCAAGATGGAGGATCTGTTGGTGGATAAAGATCAGTGGATCACAGTAGATCCAAGTACTAAACCAATGGGAGTGTCTGATTAAGAATGGAAGAAGTTTGATTGAAAAGAAAAGAGCACAATACGACTATGTGTCTCAGATTTAGTATTGCTGAATGTATCAGGGGAGGCTACGGTGAAGGCTTTGTGGGACAAGTTAGGGACTTTGTACCAATCTAAGTCTCTGGTGAATAAATTGTTCCTACAGAAAAATGTGTATAACCTGAGGATGAAAGATGGATACTCGATGACAGAGCATCTGAATGCGTTTAATATTGTGGTAAGTCAGTTATCATCTGTTGATATCAAAATTTCGAATGGAGATAAGTGCATTAGCTTGTTGTGTTCTCTACCAAATTCGTGGAATAGTCTAGTTATTGCAGTAGGTAGCAATGCAACTACCTTGCAGTTTGATGAAATACTCTCATCCTTGCTGATGGAGGAGATGAGACAAAAAAACATGGAGAGCTGGAACGGTGACGCCTTGTCTATAAGAGGATGGTCCCAGAATAGAAACAAAAATAAGTCATTGAGTGGGAGATCTAAATCTAGAGGGAGATCTAAATCTCCAGGAAAACCTGTAAAGGTGGTGTGCTGGAAATGCAGAAAGGAAG
>APFE030458214.1:27149-69413 GCA_000404065.3 Pinus taeda
AAAGGGACTGTAAATCTAAAGCTCTTGACAAAGGAAAGGGATCTGATGATGCTCCTTCTACAAAGGCGAAAACCACCTCAATTGAAGGCGGGGATGTGTATTTGGCTTCTTCAAGTACACATGTAGATCATGAGGCATGGTTGATTGACTTAGGTGCATCCTTTCACCTCACTGCCCATAGAGAGTGGTTCTGCGAGTATGAGAAATATGATGGTGGTGATATCTTCTTAGGGAATGATAGGAAGGCTAGAATCATTGGTCGCAGAAAAGTAAAGTTGAAGTTGCAAGGTGGAAGGGTTACAACACTTCCGAGTATTCGACATATTCCTGCATTGGCCAGAAATCTGATTTATGTAAGCAAGCTAGATGATGTAGGTATAAAAATAGTGTTTGAGAAGGATACCTGCAAGATGGTTTGGGTAGCACTGGTATTGATGCAGGGATTTCGGATTGGAACTTTATACAAGCTACAAGGTAGCACTATTGTTGATGGGTTCAACAGTTCTGTGGTTCCTGAAACTGGAGTAGAAAATCTAGTGGTCTCTAGAGAGAAGACCATGATGTGGCATCAAAGGCTTGGACATATTGGAGAGAAGGGCCTTCGAATAATTAATGGTAAAGATATGGTAGAAGGTATGAGTAATAACTCTTTGGAATTTGATTTCTGTGAAAATTGTGTATATGGGAAGTAGAATTGGTTGAGTTTCCCCTCTAGTAGTAAGATGGTGAAACAGATATTAGAGCTTGTGCACAGTGATGTGTTTGGACCTATGAAGGTTCCATCACTAGGTATGTCTGTGTACTATGTATCATTTATAGATGACTTCTCATGGAATACATGGACATATTTCCTTAAGAATAAATCTGAAGTCTTTGAAAGGTTTAAAGAATTTAAGCCTCTGGTGGAAAGCCAAATAGAGAAGAAGATAAAGGTGCTGAGGACAAATAATGGTGGAAATTTTGGTAGTAAGGAATTTGAAGAATTCTGTAAGAAGTGTGGTATAGCATGGTAGAAGACTAATCCATGTACACCTCAGCAAAATGGAGTTGCAAAAAGAATGAAAAAGAGGTTGATGGAAAGGGCAAGAAACATGCTCGATGGTGCCAGGTTAGGACGGGAATTCTGCGCAGAGGCGATGGAGACAGCATGTTACTTGAACAGATCACCTTCATCAACGTTGGAGGATAAGACCCCACAAGAGGTATGGACTGGTAAGAGACCCTCTCTTTCACATCTAAGGGTATTTGGATGTGATGCATATGTACATGTTCCAAAGGAGAAATGAACAAAGTTGGATAATAAATTTGAAAAGTCCATCTTTATTGGGTATAAGGATGGTTTAAAGGATTATAAGCTTTGGAACCCAGTAACAAGAAAGGTTGTGTAAAGCCGAGATGTGGTGTTAAAAGAGGTGAAAGATTTTATTAAACATGAAGCCCAACCAAAGGAACCTGAGAAGAAATAGTTTGTGCTAAAGGAGGAAGAATCAGACTTTACAAAAAGAGGAGGAATGAGAAGATGAAGAGCCACAAACTCTAGGTGTGAGAATATCAATTTGAGAAAGAAGGCAGCCAAAAAGGTATAGTCCATCTACTTTTTGTTCAAATTTTTCTTTATCTATTACTGATGATGATCCCATAACTGTGAAGAAAGCATTAAATTCAAAGGATGGAAAACTCTAGAAAGAGGCCAGGATTGATGAAATGGAATCTTTGCAGAAAAATGAAGCTTCGGATCTGGTGGAGTTGCCAGCTGGAAGGAAACCCATTGGTAGCAAATTGGTGTTCAAGAAGAAGACAAATGCAGAAGGAATGGTGGAGAAATAAAGGCTTGGTTAGAAAAAGGTTATTCCCAGGTGTCAGGAATTGATTTTGGTGATATCATTTCTCCTATTGCCAAGGTAGCTTCTATTAGATTACTTCTATCTGTTGCTGCTGCTTTTGATTTTGAGGTAGAATAGATGGATGTGAAGACAACATTTCTTCATGGGGATCTGGAAGAGGAGATCTACATGAAGCAACCTGAAGGCTTTGTGGTGAAGTGTAAGAAAGAACCGGTATGCAAGTTAAAGAAATCTTTGTATGGGTTAAAACAGTCACCAAGGATGTGGTATCAGAAATTTCATACATTTATATGGGGACTCGGCTTCACCAAAAGCAAAGAAAATCACTGTGTGTATTTTCAATTAATTGGTGACTGTGTTATTTATCTGGTCTTATATGTGTATGATATGTTGCTGGTTGGAAATGAAAAAGAAATTATCCAACATTTGAAGACCCATTTGTCCTCCAAATTCAACATGAAATATCTTGGTGCTGCAAACTATATTTTGGGCATGGAAATTAAAAGGGATTGGGCAAAGAGAAAGCTCTAGTTAAACCAGAGGAAGTATGTTGAGAAAATATTGCAGAGGTTTAATATGCAGGATAGTAAACCGGTGAAGGTTCCTATTCCTATAGGTGTAAAGTTATCTGTTGAACAGTGTCCCAAGACGCAAGAAGAGGAAGAGAACATTTCCCATGTTCCATATGCAAGTGCGGTCGGTAGCTTGATGGATGCAATGATCTGTACTAGACCAGAAATTGCACATGTAGTGGGAATATTGAGCAAATTTATGTCAAAACCAGGGAAGGAGCACAAGACAACAGTGAAGTGGGTTTTTAGGTATTTGATGCAAACTGGGCTGGATATCTAGATCAGAGAGGATCTACAAGTGGGTATGTGTTTAACCTATTTGGAGGTGCAGTCAGTTGGATGAGTAAGAAACAATCTGTAGTGGAACTTTCAATTACAGAGGCAGAATACATGGCATCCACTCATGCAAGCAAGGAAGCAGTTTGGTTGCAGAGATTGTGTTCAAATATTGTGTTAGTACAAGGAGCTATAAGGATAGACTGTGACAGCCAAAGTGCAATTTTCTTGGCAAAGAACCATGCATACCATTCAAAGACAAAGCACATTGATGTTCAGTATCACTTTGTGAGGGATATGATAGAAGACAAAAAGGTGTTGCTGGTAAAGATGGACACTTTGAAGAATATTGTAGATGCATTGACAAAATCTATGAGCTTTGAGAAGTTCTCTTGGTGTAAATAAATAATGGGCGTTGCAGCGTTGGATAAATGACTAAGCTCTCTTGTGGACCCCTGTGGAAAGAAAACAACAAGTGGGAGAATGTTGGGTTGTGTTATATTCTTTCCACGACTAACCCACATAGCTAACCGGTAGGTTAGAAGGGGGGCGGAGCCCCCCCTTCATTGTGTCGATTGTGTAGCGAAGGGAGTCACAAGGGGTTTGAGGGGTGCCGGTAACTCGAATCTATGGGGTCTGGGGCAGTGCCCCAGAAAATTTTGATTTTGGACACTATGTTAGGCTGGGCGGACCTACCTGTAGTTGTGTGCATGACTTTCACACATGGTTTTGGATGCGATGGTTTTTGTTCCATGATTTTGGATGCGATGGTTTTCAGTACATGGTATTGGATGCTTCGGAATGTATAAATATATATTGTAGCATTGAAAGGAATATAATGAAAAATCAAGCTGGTAGTCCTGGTTTCAAGATCTAGGAAAAAATCTTTGTGTATGTGTGTTTTATGTGTTATGCTCTCGCATTGTTTATTTTCTGTGTTTTAGAATTCGTATGCAAGTAATTTCTGTATGGGGTTAAAACCTACACATCATGGAGAGCATGATTCCAAATGATATGTCATGGGATGATTATGATCATCGTTCCTACTTGCCATATTCCTACGAGGATAATCTTAGTAAACTTTATCGACTCAATATTGTTTAGTTCTCTACGAATTCTATATCGATCTACAATGTTGATTCTAAGAAGAAATTTTCGAACATTGAAGAGACTATCCCTCTAAATATTTCAATCAAACCTGGCATTGTTGAGAATCTATATATCGATGTGTATTTCTCGCTTGATCAGATACAGAATTATAAATCCCTATTCTATGATTTTAGAGATTTCTTCGCCTGGTATTATGAATAAATGCCACGTAACAACTTGAACAAAATTATGCATAAAATTAAGATGTATCCTGATGCTAAACGAGTTTGGTGGCACCTTCTTCCTGTTCATCTAGGAAGGTTGTTGTTATTAAAGTTGAAGTTGAAAAACATCTATGCACTAGTTTCATCTACCCAGTACCTTTAACGAATTTGGTGTCTAGCATTGTTCTTGTGACAAATAAATAGGCAACGATTTTTGTTTCTTCTTATTATGAGCATATCAATCATGCTTGTTCAAAGGACAATTATCCCACCCTGTTCATTGACCATACTGTTGATGACTCTGTTGGTTGTGATATTTTTTCATTTATGGATGGTTTCTCCAGCTATAATCAAATCAGCATTCTCCCAACGGAGCAACATAAAACCACATTTTGTCTTCTCTATGACATATTTGTGTATCAAAAACTCCCTTTTGGATCGAACAATGTTGGGGCTACATTTATTGGTTCAATGAATTATACCTTCCATGACATCAAACATATTGTGCAATCATATTTGGATGATTTTTATGCTCATTCAAAATATTAGGTTGATCACCCTATGCATCTTCAGGAAATATTTTTACGATGTACACATTATAACATTTAACTGAATCCAAAAAACTATGGTTTTGTGTAAGTTTTGGTTGACGTCTTGTTTTTTTGGTATTGAACATGGAATTCATATTGACCCATTGAATGTGTAGGAAATCTTCAATCTGCTTGCTCCTTCCTCCCTTCTTCAGCGTCAACAACTCCAAGGGAAGGCTAACTTTCTTTGAACGTTCATTCCCAACTATGCCAAACTAACCAAAGGATTTACTCACTTGTTAAAGAAAGGGGTCCCCTTCCATTGGGACGACACTTCTCAAGTGGAATTTGATGCCTTGAAATATGTTCTAATTCAGTCATCCTTGTTATATCCCCTAGATAACCAACGTGATTATTTCATGTACCTTGCCATTTCAATAACTACCACCACTATCATATTGGTCTAGGAGGACGATGTTGGAACTTAACATCCTATTTATTACTTGAGCTAGAATATCAATGATACTGAAGTCAAGTATACTCATGTCAAAAAGTTGGCTTTAACAGTTGTCCAAGATGTCCAAGGATTTCACCATTATATAATACTTCACAAAACTATTTTTATTTTAGATTGCAACCCCATGATGTACATATTATTGCGACAACTATTAGGGTACAAGTACTCCAAGTGGATTTCCATCCTATAAGAGTTTAATTTGGAATTCATCGAATCCAATTTGAAGAAATCCTTAGTTTTTCTTGAGCTAATCTGTGACCTTCCTACCGCTGAAAATGAGACAACGACTAGTGATTCTATTCTTGTTGAGTCGTTGTTCGTAATATTAACATCTAAATCATGGTATGGAGACATTATCATATATATCCAAACCCATACTTTTTGGTCTGATACCTATCACTCAGACCAACGATGTATGTAATATTAAGTGAAAAAATGCATCATAATGACACCCTTTATTGCCATGGTATCGATACGGTATTTTGGAAGTGCCTCACTCATGAGGAGGCCAAGAAAGTCTTATGCCTAGTTGCACCAACGCACATAAGATCCTATGTGCCGGTTACTTTTGGCCTACCATGTTTCGTGACTGCATTCTTATCATCCAAAAGTGTCATGCATGCCAGATATACAATCATAAGGCCCATGCTCCACTCGATCCTTTGCATCTGATTACCGTCATTGGACAATTTGCGAAATGGGGCATTTCATTCATGACCTTTAGCCCTCACGCGGCAAGGGGGGCAGGGGGGGCATGGTTATATCATTGTATTGATTCACTATTATACTAACTGGGCTGAGGCAATGCCTACACATAATAATACCATCGAAACAACTGCTCTATTTTTCTTCAACCATGTAATTACATGGTTTGGTGTTCCACAACTCATAGCTATAAACCATGGAAAACATTTTCACAATCACATCATCTCTGAACTAACTGCCAAGCTGGTAATATACCATCATAGTTCCACTCCCTACTACCCTTAGGCAAATGGGAAAGTTGAGGCAATCAATAAAGTTCTCAAAATGATGCTTCAACACATTATAGGGGTCCACAAATCGGATAAGGGTCTACAAATCAAACTGGAACCTTATCCTTTATGCAGCCTTGTGGGCTTATCGCACCTCCATTAGGACTACTACCAGGTTCATGCCATTCTAATTGGTTTATGGTTTGGAAGAAATTCTAGCAATTGAAAGTGAAATTTTGTTGCTGAAACTTGTTGTCAAACTCCTCCCTACCACTTAACCAGAACAGGAACATCTCTTATATCTCATGCGCTTAGATGAAACCCGACGTGATACTGTGATGGCTAATGAAGTCCATAAGAAACATATCAAGGAACCATATGACAATAGTGTCAAGTCTTGTGTATTTTGGGAAGGATACCTTTTCTTGTTATACGATCAAGAATTTGATAAACTAGGATTGGGGAAGTTCGAGCCAATGTGGCTAGGTCCATACATTGTCAAATGTGTTCTTGGTAAAGGGGCCTATGAACTTGTGAATTCGATGGAGTTCCCTTGACGCAACCTAGGAATGGGTTGTACCTTAAGCAATACTATGCTTGAATTTTTGCGCAATGCACTGTGTACATGTTGTATATAGGTGTGTTGAGCATGTTTACAATGTATTCCCTTCTCAGTTTCCTATAGTTTCTGTTAATTTTGTTTACATCTGGTTTGCTGATGTGGGCATCCCTTAAACCATATGTTGGTTACGTTTATGGTGCTATTCATAGTACTCGAAACCTTTCTTGCACAAAATGGGCCATATATGTTTTGAATGGCTAGTTAGTGAGTATACAATGTATTTGTAAAAATCACTCCCAATAACATTGTAGAGTATAACATAGTGATTGAATTATTCTTTGATGCTATTTCCCATGGTATCTATCATATAGTTATCAGACTTGACTCACAACTTGTAGTACTATAGTTGACTAATGTTTATTTGGTCAGAATTCTAACTATTTTTTGCATGTTCTTAAGAGTTCACCTTCTATAAAGATATTTTGATTTCATCTAATATCAACACATTTCTAGGAATCTAAACACATTAATAGATACATTGGCTAATCGTGTTTTAGATAGACATTTGTGACACTTTTAAAATAAATTTAATACACATCAAATACATTAAAAGAGATAATAGAACCAAAAGAAACTGTAAAGATAGTTGTATATATATATATATATCGATGTTTGGCTTTACATGGTTTTACAAAATTTGTTCCTAAGACAAAGATGACCACACAACCTGTTATATCAAAATATATGTGTAGCCAAAATATGGCTATAAACCTCCTAGTAGACTAATCATAGTGCTCATGGTAGCACACCACTGCTCGAGCCATCTTGCACAATCGTTGGGTGGTACGGCTAGGAACGCCAATAGTATGTCACTTCAATCTCATAGGAAGCTCATAGACCCTAGTGTCAACTATGCCATCAGTGAACCCGTGCATGTTATGCTCAACCTTTTCAAGGGTCTCAGCCACATTGAGATCCTATAGTAACTATCATCCTGCTACAGTAAATTGTATTGCTACTAGTTCTTGTTCTGGGTCTCCTGCATGATGAAGATAATAAGAACCCATAGGTCGAATGGGCCCAATATCTACATGTGTAAAAATCAATAGTTTAGTCTCAAAAACATTAAAAATCACACACACACAAAAAATTGTAAAACTTAAAATCACAAAATGATCAAAATGTTTCTTGCTTTACATACGAAACCCCATCACTCACCATCAAGAAGCATGAGCTCTAGGTCTATACATAAATCAATCCTTGCATATGGATAGTCCTCTATCATAATGAGTTTCATTCACAATAATCTGAGGAAGGTTGGTGTGAAACTCATCGATTATGGACCTACATTTTTAGACGTGAGATCCACCCACCTCCTCATTTGTGGGACTCTTGGATCTACGAGCTCAAGCGAGATAAGCTGTGGCTTGAACAATGGAATCCACTCTGAGGCAAAAGAAATCAAGATTGAAACATAGCCAAAGTTATTTAACCATCCATATTTTTCCTTCATCAGTTTCTCCTTCATATTTACTAGTACTCACTCACTCAGGTTGAATACACTCGGCTCCATACACTCTAAAGTGTACTGCATATGAGACTTATTGGCCACGTTTAGGGTGGCACTACTGTGAATCTGGAAATGATAAACAAGATCATTCTAAGAGGAAAATGGAACAAATCCTTGATGTCGATTTTCCCATATTTAGTTGGTTGGGATCTCAGTCTACAATGTGCACTAATGTAATCCTTAATTGTCTCTCCACCACTCCTTTAACCAGAAAAACAAATGGGAGCACCTTACCTTGATAGGTTTGTCAAGAAATATACATGTTCCACCTATCTTTCTAGCATATGTGCACCAATTTTGAATTCCTATGCCTGAACATCCCATGCTCGAACAAGATACCTCAACAATTCCATTTGTTGGCTCATACCAAGAAGCCAGAAGAATTTTAAGATCCTAAAATCTCTCAAAGCCAAGGTACTGACAGGATCATTAGATAAATATAAATATTATTCATTATGTTCTCTTTCCATCCATATTAAAGCCATTTTTTTCAATAGACACCTGAAACATCATGGGAAGGATCATTAGGACAAGTTTCATGCAAGAAACTTGAGAAAATTCTAGGAAAACAGGCAAAAGGAGTTTGGGAATTATGCTTAGTGCACCCCATAAGGGAAGATAGTGCATTGAAACACCCTCCTCATTGTATTTTATTCTCGTTCAATGCTCCTTTCAATTTACTAGGGGTGCGTCGGACCTAGGGCCCTCAAAAACTAGAAAATTTTGCATGAAATGATAAAATGGAAGAATTTAAAGAAAGAGGAAAGTTATATCTCCTACCTAGAAGTCATGACGGTCAAAATGATCCATTAAATTGGTTGTAATCATCTATAGACAATTGGGGGAAAAAACACTCAAAACTCACTATCCAAGAGGTAAACTGTGAAATGGTAAAAACAAATTACCTTTTGCCTGTTTTATGGTCATTTTCATCATTATTTATTAATATTTTAACATTTTGACCTAAACTTTGATTCAATTTTATCATGGAGCAGGTATTTTTAATCCTTTTGTGGTGTTTTGACTAGGTTGTGAGTTGTTTAACTGATTTAGTGATGTCTACATTGAAACATATCATTTTGACCGAAGAGCACACTTTTATCGCTTTTTCTGGTTCTATAAACTTACAAAAAAAGGAACCCTCCTCGAGTCCTCTTTCAGCGCTTTTCAGGCTCCAAAAATATGAAAGTATTTTTGAGCACTTGTCTCTTAAAACTCATTAAAGTAAATTAAAAGACATCTACTCAGTATAAATTTAACCCTTTTCCGAACTGAGCTAGACTATCTATGAAAGAGTAATATCTTAGTAAAACATGTCCAAGAGGTTCTCCTAAGTATTTTTTTCTGCATTTTCAGACTTTAGATACTATTTACGAAATTGAACCTTTGGAGTTTTCTTTTTCATCACTTGTTCAAACTCTCTAAACATGGAAAAGGAATCTAGTTAGACCTTCTCTGTACTCGTAAAAGAATCAAACAACAATGTACTCGTCGAGCATGATGGGATTGAACCACTCCTTCATAGGGTTCGTTAAACATACCCGAAGGGATTCATCTAAAGGATGAACTTACAAATCAAGCATATGTTATCCTCATGATTGTAAAATATAAAGAGGTATCAAGAAAAGGTTAAGGAAATTGGGAAAATGGGATACTTCACCTATTAATTGTTGGATGTGGAGCCTGATTATATTCTGTATTCAAAGGCTTCAGTCAGATGTATACCTTAGAAATATTGTACACCCCTCCACACTGGGGTGTGCGGGGGGGACTTGTCTCCCATGTGGGGGTCGGGGGGGCTAATCCCCCCCCCCTCGGCTGGGGGGTCTAGGGGCCAGTGGTCCCCTGGTGGGGGTTCATGTTATAGACATGTTTGGGCGCTACAACCCCAATCATACATGTCCATAAACCAAGGGCTTCTAAGTCCCTAAAAGTGTTGCTTCATGCCGGAAAGGAACAAGGTTAGCTGATTACATCATCTCCCAGAAGTTCTCCACAGAAAACTACTCAGAACTAGGCAAACTGGACCATACAGACTGCCCAGTGCAGAGGATGCGGCGCATCTCACCTGCTCAGTGTAAAAAGTGCGATCCATACTAGAAAACCCTTCTGTAGGGTGCGATGGGCGAGAGTAGACAAATGGCAGAGACAGTTTGCAAGGTGGATGATCATGGAATCTTCCAGAAACTTCTCTTGTGACACTTGCCTCTCTGAATTCACCCAGGGATGAGTAAGAGATCATCAATCTCCAAGTGGAGTCAAGAACTATCAGAGAGAGGACACTAATCAAAGTCCCAAAAGCTGACTCACCCCCCCGCAATAATCTATATATGGATCCCTCATCACAGAGATCCAGGGGCTGGAATATTGTTTCTTGTAAGGTTGTGTTGTCGGTTTCCTGGTGTAATATCATAGTGTTGGGTGATCTAATCTTTTCATGAGGTGAAGAAGGACTTTCATGCTGAGAGGATGATGCTGGGTGAGAACAATGGGTTGCAATACTCTTTGCTATTCTTGATATTAATAGAGCTATTCGAGTTTTCCCCCACATTCTTGTATGTTTGATGATATATGCATTTGTGTGGTCAATATATATTTGGTCCTATATTGTTTGTGATTGTAGATCTCTGTTCTTCGACAGTATTATGCTGCTTTGATTCCATAGGTGCTCTTTGAAGCTGGGAAAACAAAGAAGGAGCAGCAAAGATCTGTCAGAAGGGAGAGGAACCAAGCGCAAGACTGAGGTTGGTGTCCTTTGTTCCCCTCTAATCTACTTCTCATAAAGGAAAGTGAAAGTAGTTTTGGTTTATTTGTTTCTAAGATAGCTACCCGTCTTAGTGGGACTAGCAGCTCTGAGTGGACACTAGATTTACCGATAACAAAATGGCAACTCCGCTGGGGAGCGAATAGATTGTTTTCTTGTCTATATTTGTTTGTTTTATAAACTTACAGATGGAGCCAAAAGTCAAGCCAGCTAGCCTTCGAGCTGCATTTGCTATGCAAGTGCAAATTAGATAAATGTTGCTTCAGTCTATCTCCAGGTTTTATTTATAAATTGAACAATCGATTTGTAAACATTATAATTACCCTGGTGGTGGCTCTAGTAACCTCATTAGATCAACCCCTGTGATTTATATTTACTGAGCATCACTTGCTCAGCCTGAATCCCTGAACTGAGCTGCAAACTGTGACCAAGAACCAAGTTGAAGTCTCGTCCCTAGACCATCGCACCTTCTCCTCTTGGGAATCTGGATGCATCGCACCTCTCGTGTGTAGTAGGTGCACTACATCGCACTTTCCCTGTGTTACAGGTGCGTTGATCAGACAAGACCTCTTTTGCTTCCAGATTTTGGTTTTTTGTTCACTCTCTTCAGCTTTATTCAGGAGTTTTGATGTCTGTGATCAGTATACCAATGTGGAAACTCCCTTCCTTTCCATCACTCCACATCCGTTGTGCAAAGAACTGTGAATGTTTATTGTGTGCCATTTTCAGTTCTCTTTTACAAAGAAGTAGCGTAATCGAACTGTCATTTCTTGATTTGGAAGTGTCGCAAGTGTCATTTTCAGGCATAGAAGAGAATCTTATTGTTCTTGATGATTGATTATACTGTTACTCTTGTATTTGATTTGAATTACTGGTTTTTCAAGTGTCGAAAGTAGTTTTCAATTCAAAATCACAAAGTGTCGTCATTATCTTCCTTTCGTATTTTGGATAAAAATTGTTAGTATTGTCGCTTTGAAAAGACAATCAGATTTGAACTTAGCATTCTTCTTGTCATTCACACATTAAGAAGGCTGAAAACAAATACATGCATGTGCATTTCCATTTAGACTTCTTGTTGGTTTGATTTAGGACAGTGCATCTACTGTGTGCTCTATGCTCTATGTTGAAAGAATCTCATTTTTTTTCCTTAGTAACTAGGATTTTCATTGCAAAAAGAAGATTAAACGATTGTTTATCATCTTAGATTTCATTTTAGGAGTTATATATCTACATCACGTGGTGAACATGAAAGGCAAATTTCTTAAGCAACATCAATTGTAAAATAAATTCAATGAACATAAAAACGCTTTGGAACCTAACGCACAACATTTAGAAGTCTAGGCTAGAGACGTATTCCGACGTCGTAAAGCTTGGTAACTATCTCTTTCATTGCTGGTTGGGTGATTCCTCCTCTTTGAGATGAAAAGTGCCAGTACGGACTTGTGCTGCCACGTACCATCGAGTATATATTCAGAGACCACAATAGGCTATATCCTTTATCCTTAGGAAGCCATGTATGCTACCCTATCGATCGCAATGCACTGAACACAACATTCGGGAAGATTGACTGTCGTACCGTAAAAAGTATTCTACAGTTTTGTGATTGGTTTGTTGATCCCTTTATCTAGATTTCCATAGTAGTCTTTTTTGTTCCTTTTCAGACTCCTTAAATGAAAAGGTCCATCTAAGCACTTGTCACTTCAGGCTCATTAAAAATCAAAGGCGATTAGAGTCATCTCTTGTTTTTTCTCGACTCTTAAAAATTGAAAAAACAAGTTGTGTCAAAGCATCTAAAATTTATTTTAATCAGAATAATATCAATATCCCCGCATTGGTCTTAGGTTGAGGAAAATGGAGTCTACCAACCAAGGATTTCCCCTTGGAGGAAATCCTAGTCCTTTCTCCTCTTGGGGAGATGTTGGTGCACCTCATATGGCCACATTGTCACTTCCGGGATTGACAATTGGCTTGCCAATATGGCTCTTCTCTACCTCTGTCATTCAAAACACCGTGATTCTTGAACAATCAAGTCAGCAACTAGATGATACTAGAGTTACCCCCTAACCTTATACTTCGTCCGTTTCTCCCTCTCCTCCTTCCTCTTCACTTGATGAAGCTGGTAAAGCTGAAAATCAAGTAACTAAGAAGGAGAAGAAGGAAAAGAAGAAGAAGGAGCCAAAGGCAAAAAGGGGCAGCCGTGCATCGTCTAGCGAAAATCCACACACTGCATTGTCCAAGCCTAAATCTCCATGTGTCATTTACAAAGGAGACCACTATCATTGAGATTGTCCTTGCATCCCTTGGATCTTAAGGGACTAGTCTCCTCGTTTGCACAATCTGGTGTCATCGACCTTTGATGATCATGTTGAAAGTACACCGTCAACGAGTGAAAGCGAAGTATCTGGACAGAAAAGGAAATGTAAATTTCCTTGTAAACTGTGTGAAGGTGATCACGTCGTCCATCATTGTCCCTTCCTAGACGAAGCTAAAAGAGTTTTGGATAACTATCCTAATTCACTGCTACGGCTTCCTCCTGGATACAAGAAACTCTTGTCAAGTCCATCACTAGTTGAAAATTCGACTGACATGCCATTGTGGTCGGTCAAAGTGTCTATCATTGAAGATAAACCCTCTGAATCCACACCAAATGAAAGTCAAAAGGTCGAGGCAACAGTTGACCCGGTCTTGCCTTCAGAGGGTCCATCTTCAGATGATACAATCATTGAAGAGAATGAGAACAAGACCATTCAAATTCTTTTCAAAAACAGAGACTTCGATGAACATGGGGGAAATCTACCCATTCCTTTACTGCAGGAAGGAAGTTCGTCAGAGTCAGATCCATCCGTCTATTCGATCCCACCTCCAAGCAACCTAGTCATTTCCTTCGATTGGAATCTACTAGGTAGACCTCGTTTACCGACTATTATACCATTCTGAATCATTGTACAAGATTACAGAATGTTCATGGTGAGTACCATCATAGATGAAGGGGATTCTATGATTATTCTTTCCTTCACTGCTTGGAAAGCACTTGGTTCACCATCGCTTAGGCCCGAGATGAGAAATCTGACAGGATTTGATAAAGGAACTAGTCGACCGTTAGGGATCCTTCCCAATGTGCCTATAACATTGAGAAGGAAAACCATTTATATGAATGTAATGGTAGTCCAATGGCCTCTAGATTATAATCTACTCCTTGGACATGACTATATTTATTACATGGGAGCCATTTTCTCCTCACTCTTCCGAGTAATGTGTTTTCCGCACGAAGGCCGAGTGGTCCAGCTCGTAGACCAGCTTTCGTTCCCCGGCTCACACATAGCTAATAGTCAAATGCCATCCCTAAATGGTATTTTCATGCAAGGACTGTCTCATCAATCTCCAGTCCATCCACCTGAAGAATGCGAGTAATTCGGGAGGGCATGACTGAAACCCAGGAGGCATGCACCTTGGCCTGTTCCAGCAAGAACACTCTAGGCATAGAGTAGGTTTCTATGAAAGATATATGACTGGTCTGATACCCGTCCATATAGGAAGAGGGAATTAGACCGAAATAAGATACCTCCATTAGAAGGTAGGCCTTTCCCGATAGAACAAATGTTTTGTCAGCAAATTGAAGGGTAACCTAGAAACTCTACTTCGCTATGCCTAGGGGCATGCAAACCTTTTGCGAGCAAGTGAAGAGTGACCTCTATAGTTCTACTAGTTTCAACTGCTTAAGTTGGGTGAGTGGTCGAATCGACTGTTCGTCTTCACAAGGGCCAAATGGCACCAGCAAAGTAAAGGAAAAATTTTCCTACCTGACCTTAGTAGTTTAACCCCTAGGACAGTAGTTGGTCATTCCTAGCTTGCATGTGAGAGGCATACAGAGCAAAACTTCGAAAGGTGCAAACTCCATAAAAAATGGAATCTATCGATGGGATGTCCTTATTATACGACTGGCACGAGCAGTTTTTATGTGAAGTTCAAGCTCGTTAAAAATTAAACCTAAGCAATGAGAAAATGTTTCCCCCAAAGTTTAAGCTCATTAAGAAATGAATCAATCTCCGGTAAATAACCATTGTGAATGCATTATCATCAACTTTTGAGCCTTGGTCGTGTTCTCATTATCACCTCCACTCTATTTTAGTTGATCATACGCCTCCATTTGATTGTTTACCCTTTTTGAGGAACATCTACAACAAGTGATTCTGTTAGCGATCCTTGTGACACTACCGTGATTGGAAAATTCCAAACCCTACCTGGAATCAGCTGCTACCCGAAATTATCACTCGTTCCAAAAACAACGAGTCTCCTTTAAGCTCTTTTCACCTGACTTGTAAAATATGAAAATATTTCCGAGTAATTGGCCACTCCAGCTCATTAAAGCTACCGGAAGTGCTATCCCTCCTCTAGATTTTAATCTTTTTGGACCTGAGGGATTATTGCAAAAAAATATCGAGCGCTTGTCTTCTTCAGCTCGTTAAAACTATCGAAATTTCATCCCTTTCGTATTATTTTATACTTTTTTGGACTTAAGGGATTATATGATGAAAAAGGATTATTGGAGTTTCCTTTCCATCCCTTTTCAGACTCTCTAAAATTGAAAAAGGACCGAGTTATCATTGTCATTAAACTTGTTAAAATCAATAGTGACAAACTTGTCTATATAGACGAGAATGAGTTTAACTGTCGCTAGGCTCGTTAAAACATAGCGATGGGTTCACCCGAAGGGTGAATTATAGAACAAGCATATGTTATCCTCCTCAAGCTTGATAAAAATAAAGAGGTACTGGTCAGCGATTACTAGGGAAAATTGGGAAGAAAACTTGAAGAAACGTTATTGGTAGCAGGTCGCTCTTGAACATGACACTTTCACTCCATGTCCGAGTCAGGTTGGGTTAGTTCGTTCACCGGTCATATCACCGTTGGTCCATCGTACCATCAATCTTTCAGGTTAACACTACCAATCCATTCCAGTGTCACTAGTATGTTCAAGAGAAGTCGCTTAGATAATTCACCTATGTCTCATCTGCTGCAATACATTCACGCTCCATTCTCTCATGACCGCCACCCTTAACCCTGTATCATCAAATTGTTTTCACCTCCAAAATCATTTGCTCCGTTCCATGTCATAGATGTGGGATTCATTAAGGCCCTCCTACGACAGGTCACTTCTTGTCAACATCAACTCATTATCCAAGAAGTCGACCTAGGAACAACCCTTCCAGTACTTTGAAGCTTGCTTGCCTTAATGGCAAGTTTCTCACTTCCAGCGACAGGTTTACATCAATTTCCTTTGACCGAAAGATTTTATGTGGTGTTCGATGCCAAGTCCCATTTTCACACCACGTGAATTATAATATTGTACCTTGAGGGTCATCATCATTATTGGTGATTCCTCTCGTGCATGTTAACAACTTACATCATTGGCTGCTAATCAGGCGATGTCTTTCCGTGTTCGACTCCAGGACATCTTTCACATGGATCGACTTGTACTTCGAGTGAATATTGAACAAGTTTAAAGACCTCGGATCTAGTTTCATCCATCCGAGCTACGATATATTCAGGAATATAAAGACATCAAATGTACATCATTGCCAAACAGATGATCATCTGAATCAAAGGATGATGACTCCGTCCAAATCATCAGTCTGCTACACAGACAATTGTGTTATAGCTCCAAACCTCACAATTATGGTTTGTGATGCTGCACTCATGGCCTAGGGCAACCCCTCCTTCCAGACCTTGTCCTAAATCTAAAAAACTGTGTTTTATTCCCTGTACGCAACATTGCCCTGAGTTAAACGTGTGTACACGCAGGTTCATATATACCCAACCCGCATATATGTATTAAAACACTTAGAGAAATATAAAAATCCTTATTTTTGGGTGGAGATCGCGGGTTTTACCTGCTGATCACCTGTTAGTGACCGTGGCCTCAACTGTTCCCAACCAATTCCTAACTAAAAAACTACTTTGGAATTGGTATAAAAAGACATCAAAGGGAAGGCCTAAGGGAGGACAGAAGAGAGAGAAAGGTTATTATACTGAGATTTTCCCCCTGATCAGGTCTGAAGACCCTTGTGCCTTCTGCACTTCCCCCATTTGTACAGGAAACCCTTGTTTCCTTGTGATTTGATGTTCACCCCTTAGTTATGACACCATGGAGTGAGTCTTGGAAGGAGATATGCTAGAGGCTTGAGGCGGGACGGATCCAAAAGGAGGCTGAGCTTGGAGCCTGCAAAGTTCTCAGGTGATATTACTCTTTTTGTACTTTCTATTTGTCTATAATAAAGAAACACGTCTTGATTCCCGATATGCTTCTTCTTTATGTTGATGATGTTCATGTTTGAATTTCATGTATGAATGGATGTCTAAAAGTTCATAACTAACTTCCTTCTTGTATAGCATAAAGATGATTTTTGTATAAATCTTTGTCCATATACTGCTGCATTCTTTGCAATTGTTGGTTTTGCAGGGCAAAGGAGCGAAAGGGACGTGAAGAAGGGTTTGGACCCTTGAGGCTACCCGAACGTAGCACCTGAGGTACGTCCTTCTCACCTTAGAATTAGCGTTTGCTAGCATAATGGTTGTATGTGTGCATGTTTCTTCATTTAGACAACTTTCAGTCTGCTAGGGTTCCACCCAAAAGCCCTAGGGGATAAAATACCTCAACAGAATTGGCGAATCCGCTGGGGACAACACTCTTGTTGTTCCTAGTTTGGCTGTTTATCAAGCCTATCAGGGCTCAGTTGCTTGCTGGTTTATTGTTACTGTCTGATCTGTTCTTGACTTCTGAGTTTTACCAGTTTCTTGAGTTTGTTTTTTATTTTTCCTAAAATATTATATATACGTTGTTTCATTTAGTTACAGAAGCATATAAACGCTTGTTGTCTAAAGTAAACCCGCATATACGCAGGTTTCCTCAAAAAAAGTCGCGTATACACGCAGTCTGCACTAAATACAGTCACGTATATCTGGCAACTTTCAGGATTTATAAATCTTTTGTGTCTCTGAAGTTTGTCTAGTGCTTTCAGTCAGTTTGAAACAATCATTTTTGTCAGTATCAGTTCTCTGTATTACAACAAGCATCCTTACTCCGATTTCTCTCTAATTATAAGGAGTTTTGGTCTTGTTTTGTGTTTGCAAGCGTCATCATCATTTTGCTAAAAACACGCAAGATTTCTTGATTGGAATCTCGCTGCTCTGAGTTATCAGACCAGAAAGATTGTTATCAATCTTTGTGTTCAACTTTGCTTTTTGGTGACTTTTTGTTTGCTTAACGAAATCAATTTTTATGACCATCTACTTCTTTGTTTCATCAAAGTTGTCATTTGATACTTTCTTGAAATTGTCTTTTTGATCTTTTTTGGTCTTTGTTACCAAAGCTTTCCTTGCTGCCTTCGATTGTTAAAAAGCCTTTTTAAACACATTTGTTTTTGTTGAGTTTTCATTCTTTGTAGGGTGTCAACTTGCAAAAAGTGTTTCTTGCTTGTTGTCTCAATCGCAAAGTGTCAGTTTTTGTTGAGAGCATTTTCAAAAAAACTTTTTGTTGCTACTTTGAAGTGAACTTTTTGAAAAGTTTTTGTTTTGCTTTCTTGAACTTGCTTTTCATTTAGTTTCCTTTTGGTGAATAAAAGTGTTTTATGTTATCTTGAGTTTTGCTTTTAGTATTTAGACGAATTGTAGTATCTCATATTCCATCTAAATATTGTAAGTGGCAAAAGAAAATTGATAAACAAACAACTTTCATTTCTTGTTAGAGAAATCTTCAATCTTGCATAAAGAATATACTTTGCATTAGTTTTCATCGTTAAAGCATAAAATACTTTTGTTAGCGTTTGAGTGTGAAGCAAGAAAGAAAAGAAAAGTTTTTCCATTAGAAGTTTCCTACAAACCATGTAGAGACTCTTTTCATCAAAAAAAAATGAGTGCATACATATAGTTAAGTTTTATTAATTTATGTTGAGTCAAAAAAACACCACAAGTTTCACTTCCATCATCCCCTGACTTAAAGAACAACCCTTAAAATCAAGCGCTAACTAAAATCAACTAGAAATTTTTCTTTTAAGCTAAATACACAAACAAGTTTTAGGATTTTAGGGCCTTGGATTAGGTGAGTGGAGAGGTAACTCTCCAAGGCCATATTAAACGTCAAACATAGGAGTCTGAATAAAGAGTGAAAAACCAATAGCGTAAGGAAGACCAGGAAAGCTCCGGATCTGGGAGTTAAACACGAGGGTCTGGGAAGACAAGGAAGAGAGAAACCCCCTCTCCTACTTGTCCGAACTTACCTCAAGACTGTTCCACCTGGCTTCTACAACGAGTTGGTAACCATAGTTGCTACTCCTAGGATCTACATAGGTGGCTGCGGAGGGGAATCCCGTGGCACCTGAGGTCGACGTTGCATCACTCTCAACAGCACTACTGGAGGGCACCCTTGCAAAGCTTGGGGGCTTGCACCGACGCAGAATGTTGTTAGGAGGTCAGCGTAACTTCCTCTGATACCTTCGCTGATAGGACTGGGCCCTCATCACCCCAGACTATCTTCGGAAGGCCCCTTACTCCACTTTCTTGTATTTTGGTGTCCGGTCCTCACCACCCGGAGCGGAAATACTTGGAAGTTGTTTGACTGGCTGACTTCTTTTAGGGACTTTGTAGTGAGTGCTCTTTGCTCCTTGTATATAGTTGGCTTTAGGTATTTAAGTCTAGTCACTTTTGGATTTGATATTCTAATCGACTGACTTACCACTCTGTCGATCTTGAAATACTTTTGGTTGTTCTTTTGGAAGTTGTGGAGTTGCCTCCTCAAGGGCAAAAGGTCTTGATTGTGTGTTTATATTCCTAGAAAAGTGATTTCTTCATTCCCGTAAGGGAAGGGTTTGAGAATTAGTTAGATATGGCCAATATTCCTGTGGAAACCAACCAAGGTACCCTTCCAAAAGGGGATCCTTATGCTTTTCCTTTCTTTGGAAACATTGGTACTCCCTTGATGGCCACTTTGAATATTCTTGGGTTGAATGTTGGACTGACCGTTTGGCTATGGTCCACTCCAAATATTCCGAATGCTCTTGAAGCCTCTCAATTCAATGCTTTATTTCAAGAGCATCACATGGGTGCTAATTGTTCATCTTCTTTCAAAGAGAAATCTGGGATTCCTTCTTCTCCTCCTTCTTGCAACAAGAAATCTAAAAAGAGGAGAAAGAGGAAGTTAAAGAAGAAGAATAATTCTATCCCTGAATCTTCAACCTCTGCTAGTCATCTTGGAGATGGGCCTTCAGCCGCTGCAAGTCATGCTGAGGGCACAAGTCTAGTCACTGCATCCTCAACCTCTGCTAGTCATCCTCAACCTCTGCTAGTCATGTTGGAGATGGGCCTTCAGCCGCTGCAAGTCATGCTGGGGGCACAAGTCTAGTCACTGCAAGTCATACTAGCACTTCATCCTCAACCTCTGCTAGTCATGTTGGAGATGGGCCTTCAGCCGCTGCAAGTCATGCTGGGGGCACAAGTCTAGTCACTGCAAGTCATACTAGCACTTCATCCTCAACCTCTGCTAGTCATGTTGGAGATGGGCCTTCAGCCTCTGCCAGTCATGTTGGGGGCATAAGTCTAGTCAGTGCGAGTCACACTAGCACTTCATCTTCAACCTCTCCTAGTCATGTGGAAGATGAGTCTTCAACCTCTGCTCATCAGGTTGGAGATGGACCTTCAGCTGCTGCTAGTCATGCTGGGGACATAAGTCTAGTCACTGCAAGTCATACTAGCAAAGAGTCACCTACCTCTGCAAATCATGTTCAGGACTCTCCGCAAGCCACTACTAGTCATGTTGGAAGAATGGAGGTTGATAAGAAACCTGGACGTAGAAGTTTTAAACCTAAGTTCCCTTGTAAGATATGCAAGGGATACCATCTTACTCATTTATGCCATGGTATTCCAGAGAATCAAAGGATATGGTCCGAGTTTGAAAGTTCTTCTACTCCTACATCTGATATGGTTTCTCGTTAACCCCATCAACCATTGGTTGATCATGTGGCTGAGCCAGTGCAATCATTGGCCGATTACACTCCTCTTTTGGGGGTGAAGCACCTAACAAAAGAGTCTGCTTAATTTCTAGTACCGAGTCTTCTATTATAGGGGGCATTTCGGTTTCTTCGAATGTTCCCCCTCCAAGTTCCAAGAGTGTTTCCTTTGATTGGGATAGTCTTGTCGAGCCTCGTCTTCCTTCCGTTGCACCTTTCCAAATAAAGGTCAGAGTTAATTCCACAAATGTCTATCAATGTATGGTGGATGAAGGATCCTCTGCAAGCATTATATCCTCTTTGACTTTGAAAGCTTTGGGTTCCCCAAAGTTGTTGACAACTCAGAGTCAGTTGTTAGCCTATGATAGAAGACCTGGTGAATCTATGGGTGTTCTTCCTCAATTGCCTATCACTTTAGGTGGGAAGACTGTTTTAATCGATATGATGGTGGTTGATAGCCCTTTAGACTTTAATATGCTACTCGTGCGTGATTATGTCTATGCTATGAATGTTGTGGTGTCTTCACTCTTTCGAGTAATGTGCTTTCCTCATAATGGGAATATTTTCACTATTGATCAGCTTGCATCTGAGAATCACCATCCTAATTCGACTTTATTGCAGAATGCCCCTTTGTTGTTCCAAGTGTTCAAGTAGACTCTACCCCGCCACGGGTTAATTATGTGGCATTGAATCCTCAATGTTCTAATGCTTCTAAGAAGTATCCTTTGACTTATTGTTCTCCTTCTTGGGACTTAGTCCCGGCAGTTGATCGAGAGATTCTTTCTATAGGGACATGGGACCCTTTAATTCCCTCTTTTGATCCTTATAGTTCTCATGATTTCTTAGAGCTTGTTTTGCCTTCACAGGAGGAACTCTTTGAAGCCATGAGTTATGACTACCAAAGGAGTCCTTGGCCTGAGCCCTACAAGGGGTTTGTTCAGCAGAACTATTATGCGTAAGCCGCAAGGCTGCGTTGTTCCCTGTACCATATTGTATATATAAGGTACGCATTTTCAAGTTTTGTATTCCATAACACAAGATTTTATATGAAGTTTATATGTGGGATGTATTAACTTCGTGTCTAGTGTTCCTATTTATGTATACAGAGCTTGGAAGATTTCTCCTTTGGAATTTTTTATGGTTGGTTCGTTCTGACAGGTATTGGTTGTCGAAACTGGCATATAGGTTAGGTTTTTCCGCCTGCATTGTGCATTTATCAATTTCCTTTTCCATTTTTGGCCTTAGGTTCGACCCCACAAAGCTATGGTGCGAAACCTTCTCATTGCTTAGGAGCATCATGACTTGTGTGGTAGAACCTACCTTATCATGGGTGCCCTAGTTAGTACCTTGTTGTCGCTTGGCGCCCATGCAGATTTTTTGTCCTTAGGCTCAGGAGTCCTCTGTAGTCCCACCATGACTTATGCATTGAAGACTCATTCCTATTAGCTTCTTCACTTTGTTCTGGCCTTATACCCTAGAGGCTCCTTTGTGTTGAGTTGTACTACTGCATTGCATGTTGACCATTTGAACACTTTTGGGCCTAGAGTCGGCTTCACTTGGACTCGTGTTTAAGCCAACTTTTGACCTTGACATCTACAAAATCAACCCTGCATACCTTTGACTTCTGCAACTTGAAACACCTTGACCCATGGAAGGAACACACCTTTGAGTGTCACTAACCAGTTTTCGCCTCCTTGCATTGAGCATAGGAATGTTCCACTCCCAGGAACTAGATCATATGTTTCATCGACACTCGTTCTTTCCACTATACCATAGCATTCTTTTATTCTTTTTCGAGCTTAACAGAAAAAGACAAAAAAATTAAATATTCCAAAAAAGAGCGGGAACAGGACAGTATTTCCATCTATTATTGGCAGCTAGAGTCAGTCATGTCGCCCTTAAACAAAGCACTCAAAAAAAGTCTCCTCCGCTTGGGTGGGATTTAGTTTGACTTAGGTACGCCTCAACCATTGTTATTGAGTCAGTTCTCCCCTGATTGGTTATCTCTTCCAATCATATTGAGGGTTCGTTCGTGCCTCCTGCATGACGAACTTATACAGATTCATCATATGCTGCCACAGTCACATTGATTCATGCTTTTGTTCAAGGGAAATTAGCCTAATTCAGCCTTTCTGCGGTGTCTCTTGACTCATTTTTCAGTTGGTCATCCCGGTTGTCAGTGTCATGTCTATCATCACATCAGTTATATTGGTCCTTTACTCGTGCCGGTTTGAGAAGGTCCCCATTGACTTCTTGCTGGCGGGTCTTGTCCTTATCGACGTTGACATCTTGCTCTGAGGGCAGGCCTAGAGTTGCACCCTAGCCCTATTTTCATTATTGATAGGTCACCTTGTGCTCAGCATCGATTAGTATCATGGGTCTTTGACAGAGTGGTTTCCCTTATGTTCGACGTCAGCTTACATTATCACACATTGGGATTCATGCAGTACCTTGGTTTCCATTTGACCCTATTTGTGGATACCTCGCCTCTATGTCAGCTTTCATTATTTGTTGGTTCAGAGGGTTTCTGTCGTGCGCTAGCTACATCTTGTGTATGCCGGAAACGTACATCGATTTGGTTACTACATATTTTTTTGTCCAATTCCTTCCACATTATTGGCCTACGAGTTACACTCGTGCTAGATTGATGAAGGATGCCTTAATGCCTTCCTTCTAGCGGATCTTTCCCTATCGACTCCGACTCATTGCTCTGGGGCAAAGATCTAGAGTCCATATGGCAATACCTTGGGGGTTTGTAGTCATTAGTGGTAGATCCTTCGCTATCGACAGTGGGAAACCATCATTGTCTCCTAATCAATAGATTCTTATAGGTGTTCGACTTCAGCTCATTTATTCACACTTGTTAGTTTGTACTGGGTACCTTGATGCTCATTATCATTATCAGTGCGTAGTCTCGCGTTTGTTAATGGTATACATCAATGACCGGTAATCAAACAATTTCTCACATGGTTGACTTCAGATCATTTATTCCCATGGCGTAGAAATGTACCATAGCGGTCGGTGAAGACCTCGGGTTGTATCAGCATTCATTGGTTCACTTGACAGTTGCTCATGTTGCTGCTAGTTGATACCACTCCACCTTATATGTTGCAGTCATTCATGGCGACATTCTATATGCTGACACCTGAGTTTGCAGTGTAGTACCATCCTTTTCCATCATATTTAGTTGGTACCTTTTGGGATCAGTCTATGATATCAGTGATCCGTTGTATCTTTCAACATCATTGACAGTTTTATATGTGATATTCAGACATGTAATTGTTCGATCATGATCAGATGATCCATTATGTATTTTCCAGTCATTTATACTTGTATACTTAGTGGATCCGCTTGTACTTGATATGCAGACATGCTTTTCTTTCTTTGAGCATGGGTATGCCCACCTTAGACGGTGTTTCTTTCTGACCTTCTTTTGTGGCTTGGCAGGCTCAATTCTGGTGAAGTACTCCTCGGCTTTTGGCAGATTTCCTTTCCATGTACTTGCTTAATATATTTCGGCCATCATGTACCCCTTCTAACCTCATATATTAGGGGGCATCTATTATAGCTCTAAATCTCACAATTATGGTTTGTGATGCTGCACTCATGGCCTAGGGCAACCCCTCCTTCCAGACCTGGTCCAAAATCTAAGAAACATTGTTTTATTTCATGTACGCGACATTGCCCTGAGTTAAACGTGTGTATAGGCAGGTTCATATATACCCAACCCACGTATATTTATTAAAACACTTAAAAATATATAAAACTCCTTATTTTCGGGCGGAGATCGCGGGTTTTACCTGCTGATCACATGTTAGTGCCTGTGGCATCAACTATTCCCTACCAATTCCTAACTAAAAAACTACTTTCGAATTGGTATAAAAAGACATCAAAGGGAAGGCGTAAGGGAGGAGAGAAGAGAGAGAAAGGTTATTATACTGATATTTTCCCCCTGATCAGGTCTGAAGACCCTTGTGCCTTCTGCACTTCCCCCATTTGTACAGGAAACCCTTGTTTCCTTGTGATTTGATGTTCATCCCTTAGTTATGGCATCATGGAGTGAGTCTTGGAAGGAGATATGCTAGAGGCTTGAGGCGGGACGGATCCAGAAGGAGGCTGTGCTTGGAGCCTGCAAAGGTTGCTCAGGTGATATTACTCTTTTTGTACTTTCTATTTGTCTTTAATAAAGAAACACGTCTTGATTCCCGATATGCTTCTTCTTCATGTTTATGATGTTCATGTTTTAATTTCATGTATGAATGGATGTTTAAAAGTTTATAACTAACTTCCTTCTTGTATAACATAAAGATGATTTTTATATAAATCTTTGTCCATATACTACTGCATTCTTTGGAATTGTTGGTTTTGCAGGGCAAAGGAGCGAAAGGGACATGAAGAAGGGTTTGGACCCTTGAGGAACTAACCAAACGTAGGACCTGAGGTATGTCCTTCTCACTTTAGAATTAGCTTTTTCTAGCATAATGGCTGTATGTGTGCATGTTTCTTCGTTTAGAAAACTTTCAGTCTGCTAGGGTTCCACCCAAAAGCCCTAGGGGATAAAATCCCTCAACAGATTTTCTGTCCTATGTACATGAAAATGAATTTATAAAGTTGGGCATGGGAATGCCTGCCTCAGCTAGATCATGAAAAATATTATGAAGATAATGTATTGTATTGTATCTTATTATAGGTCGCTTTCCAGCTTGAAAAAACTTCAGATCCTCATGATAAAGCATTTCACCCGACATCCAAAGATTGACGACCTCATGCTTTAGGGGGCAACTGTTATAGATATTTTTGGGCACTGCAACCGCAATCATACATGTTCATAAACCAAGGGCTTCTAAGTCCCTAAAAGTGTTGCTTCATGCCCTAAAGGAACAATGTCAGTTGATTACATCATCTCCCAGAAGTTCTCCACAGCAAACTGCTCAGAACTGGGCAAAATTGGACCATACAGACTGCCGAGTGCAAAGGATGCAATGCATCCCACTGCTCAGTGTAAAAAGTGTGATGCATACTAGAAAACCCTTCTGTAGGGTGCGATGGGTGAGAGTAGACAAATGGCAGAGATAGTTTGCAAGGTGGATAATCATGGAATCTTCCAGAAACTTCTCTTGTGACACTTGTCGCTCTGAATTCTCCCAGGGATGAGTAAGAGATCATCATTCTCCAAGTGGAATCAAGAACTATTAAAGAGAGGACACTAATCAAAATCACAGAAGCTGACTCACCCCCCTGCAATCATCTATATATGGATCCCTTATCACGGAGATCTAGGGGCTAGAATATTGTATCTTGTAAGGAAGTGTTGTTGGTTTCCTGGTGCAATATCATAGTGTTGGGTGATCTAAGCTTTTCATGAGGTGAAGAAGGGCTTTCATACTGAAAGGATGACATTGGGTCAGAACAATGGGTTGTAATCCTCTTTGCTATTCTTTATATTAATAAAGCTATTCGAGTTTTCCTCCACATTCTTGTATGTTTGATGATATATGCATTTGTGTGGTCAATATATATATGGTCCTATATTGTTTGTGATTGTGGATATCTGTTCTTCGATAGTATTATGCTTCTTTGATTCCACAGGTGCTCTTTGAAGCTGGGAAAACAAAGAAGGAGCGGCAAAGATCTGTCAGAAGGGAGAGGAACCAAGCAAGGAACCAAGTGCAAGACTAAGGTTGGTGTCCTTTCTTCCCCTCTTATCTACTTCTCCTAAAGGAAAGCGAAACTAGATTTGGTTTGTTTGTTTCTAAGATAGCTACCTGTCTTAGTGGGACTAGCAGCTCTAAGCGGACACTATATTTCCCAATAACAGTTCAGGGGCGCTGCCCCCGAAGCTAAAAACAGATATTAAATTGCCCTGTAAAAGTATAGTAATTTCTAGTCAATCTGGGCCGTTCATTAGGCGGATAATCTAATGGTGGAAGTTATATTTAATTTAGGGGTTTTTACCCTAGAAGGCAACCCCTCACTATATATGAGGGAATTTTATTACATCTATGTAGATTTGTATTCTGAGTGAGGAAGAGAGAGGAGATTGAGAGCGAAGAGGGAGTTACAACAGATCTGTTGTAGGTTGTATCTCTTCAGTTTGTTGGATAATATGAAAATAAGGATCGGTTGTTTCTCCATAGACATAGCCCAAACTGGGTGAACCATGTATATCTGTGTCTCTCTTGTTTTATGTGTTCTCTATGTTTATATTTTTGCAATATTTTATGTGTTCCATTGCTTTGTAATATATAATTTTCTAACATTAATGGTAGCGAATCACTATTGAACATGACACTCTTCCAATTCATCTTTGTGGTTGTTGGGTTGGGAAATTGTTAGGCATACAAATAACTTCTTGTAGACAAGATGGTTTTCCCTAGATATGCAACAAATCCTAGTAACAAACATCAAAACCATTGCTACATTTCCTTAACCTATAACTGAAACATGAAACATGTATTACACAAAGAATCATTTACCTATTAGTGATATGCTTGTAGAATTCCTTTCAACACTTATCACATCCAACTTTTCCTCAATTCCTTAGAGTCTTTCCAATGGTTTCCACATCTTCTCCATGATGCTCTAAAGGAGATCTGCATAGACAAAAACATTCAAAGGGATCAAAGCATCTCACATATAAAATCAAAGTAAGTGAAATACCTAACTTAACATACAACTTATAGTTGAGTCAATAATCAGTTATAAACCATGTGAGTGATCAAGGAATCTTGCAAATAACATTAAAATATATGCAATTAGGAAAGAGCAACTACTTTGTATTAAATTCAAAGGAGAACAAACTTACAACCTAGTTTCCTTGATGTCACAATCCTCTTCCAATCGTTTGTGTTCCTTCCCTTGATGACAAGCTCTTCAGACCCAAAATCAATAGCATAAGTTTACAAATCCAAGTCACCCTCATTATCTAGTCTTGTGCTCAATTTATAGGCAAGAGGAGGAGGTTTGTAATTCCTCTCCTTAAGGGATATGATGCTTAGGAGGAGGAGATTAGTTCCATGAACCAAGAGATGAGGTGCAGGAATGTAGTAATTCGAGGTTTCTAATTTTGATGAGATTCATTCATCACCGATTATAGAACTTTATTTTTTATTTTTACTTGCATGAATAGGATTGTGCAGTTTGTAGTGGAATATAATGTGTAGAATTATGCAGGCCATAATGATCAAAACTACACATGAAAAGGTAATGGCTAGAAAAATGCGTAGATACTGGAAAATGGTTTTCAATCCATGAAAGAAAAAATTCATTTTATCCATGGCATTGTTTTGCTTCAAGCTTCATAAGGATTCACTTGAGATACTCATCGGATGTTGAGAGATCCGAGCCGACACTCAAGGTGACAAAATTTAGTGTAAAAAATATTTTCTTATCGTTTTGTTCATCACACCATTTCAAAGCCTTCATTTTTCATTTTAGGTCAATGCTACCAACTCCATTGAGTGTCGATAATGTGTTTAAGAGAATCATTTAGTTGATATCGGCTACGATACTCTTAAGCCTTCATTCCATTTTTTCCATTTCTGAACTAGTTCCACATCAATTTCATTCTGCCTCAAATCATGATACTCATTTCATGTTTTTCATGTAGGATACATGAAGGCCCTCCTACGATGGGTCTCTTCCTATTGACATAACCTCATTATCTAGGAAGTTGAATTAAAAACTCTTCATCTAGTACCTTGGGGCTTGTGTATATCAATGGAAATTTTCCTCGCTCTTGGCGACAGGTTTACATCGTTGGCCTTCAATCGACAGATTATGTGTGTTGTTCCACTTCAACTCATTCACTCACACCATACAGATTGTAATGTTTTTCCTTAGGATCCATTAACATTATCCATGGTTTCTCTTACATCTGTTAATGACTTACATCAGTTGTCGGTAATGATATGGTGTTTTCCATGTTCAACTTTAGTTCCTTTATTCACATGGTTAGACTCATTGTTATGTGGAAGTTTGCATCTACGGATAAACACAATTTCCCTAAGTGGGTAGCTACACTTATAACAACATAATTAAGGAGTTTAACCTTTTCCTATAGAAGATAAATAAGACGAGGGACCTACTTGTTATTTTTTACTTCCCTTTGTCTCCTTTGAATAGATCCCGTCTCTCCTTCTCGAACTCAATCTACTCGATCAATACATGAAATCATAAACAGAGGAAAAAAAACCAACCAAAGCAAGAGATCTATGTACTATAAGAAAATCGAATCAAAATCATTTACACATGTAATCATGATACATAAAGAAAAAAATATGGGAAAACGTGTAAACAACTTTATTAAGTAGAAGCAAGAGTTACAACCAAAGAAGTCCAATCCCATGTCACTCATCCAACTTGAGTTCCATCCTTCATCACAACAAAAGCACAACACTCCGAAAGCATAAAAATACCTGCTTATGATCTCAAACCAATAGTATCTCCTTACAATTCTTCAAAGTCTAGCCCTTGATGACTATGGTGAGTTCTCAATTTATAGGGAAATGGAGGTGATTTTGTCATAAACTGAGCATTGAATGGATTTCCAATTTGGGAGTTAGTTTCCATGGAGGAAGGGATGAGAGGATATGAGGTTATTTGATTCATTCCCTATCCAATTTCGAGCTCATAGGAGAGGATAAGAGGTGGAAATATTCTAGAATGATCTAGAATCAAAGGATATTCACATAACCCTATGAAGATTTCACCCAACCTTGCCCAGCGCAGGTCAAAGTGGGCCTAGGTGCTCTACAGAGTAGGCTTGAATGTGCCTAAGTGCTCTACAAATCATTTACCCTTGACCAAGGTTGCGCTGGTCCCTCAAGGATTCATTTCAGGATTGCTTCATGCCAAGAAACTCTCAGGAATAAAGGCATTCAATGTGGTGACTTGTCTAGGGCATGGAGCAACTAAATTAGGGTTTGATGACACCTAAAAGTACCGATATGAATGATGGGAGTGTAATAGTTTCCCCCTAAAGCATGAATTTGAAAATGATAATGTCAAGTGATATTCTTTATGATGTGATTGAGAGGAACTGAAGCGGATGGTGACTTGCATTGATTACAATATATAGAATCATGATATTTTGGATATTTTCATGAATTGCTAAGGGAACGCATACCCATACTCAACATATAAAATTTTCATTACATGTACATAAATCATATAGTCATCTATAGATATAGACCCATGATAGGAGGACCATCTATGTAAAGCCATCGTACATATGATTTAGTACTCTCCTGCAATCACAACCTAGATGGATGAAACTAGATCTAGGGTATTATATCTCATTCAATGATTCACTCGAGTACATGTGTAACCATGTGAATATGTGATGTGAAGTCTAACATGGGAAGACACCATATGATTACGAGCTAATGATGTAAACTGTTAATAAATGCAAGAGAAATCATCGATAATGATACTGACTCTCAAGGTACTGCAATACATTCTGCATGGTGTGAATAGATGTTTTAATGTTGAACACCATACAAATTCTTTCAGTCGAAGGCCAGTGATTTCAACCTGGCATCAAAAGCAAGAAACTTGCCATTGATGTATGCAAGCCTCAAGGTATTGGAAGGGTGTTTCTAAGTCAACTTCTTGGATAATGTGATAATGTTGACAAGAAGGGACTCATCGCAGGAGGACCTTGATGTATCCCACATCAATGACATGAAATGGGTGTAATGATTTTGGAGATGGAATGTGACTGACGACACAAGGTTCAGGAATGGCAGTCATGAAAATGAAGGTTTATGAGTATTGAAAAGGATGAAGTTTTACTGAATAACTTCTCTTGAACATGTCAGCGACACTGAAGAATTGGCAACATTGACCGAAACCAAAGTAATGGATTGTAAGATAGACCATAAGTATTATAACAATCAAGTAGATAACCCAACCCAAGTATTCATAGAGATGAAGTGAAAGTGTCATGTTCAAGAGGAACCTGCCACCATAATGTGGTTTACCCCTTTTCCCATTTTCCCTAGTCATTGCTGACTAGTAACTCTCTTTTTTTATCAAGCTTGAGGAGCATAACATATGCTTGTTGTATAAGTCCACCCTTTGGGTGAATCCATCGCTATGTGATGTTTTAACAATTCTAGCGAAGGTGAAACTTAGTCTCGTCATGATGGACAAGTTTGTCGCTATTTGATGTTTTAATGAGTTTTATGAAAATTATAACTCAGTCCTTTTCATGTTTAGAGAGTTTGAAAAAGGACAAAAAGAAAACCCAACAAGTTCTTTTTCTTAAGTTTGTCTCTCAAGTCTGAAAAAACATAAAATAATACAAGAGAGAACCTATTGACCATTTTTTATCAACATATTCCTTTTTCGTAAATAATCTCTGGAAAAGGGTTAAATTTATAGTCAGTAGATGTCATTCACTAATCCATTAACGAGATGAAAAGGAAAAGCACTCAACAATCTTTTCATATTTTGAGAGTCTGAGAAGAGCTTAAAGAGGACTCCACTTAGAGGAACAAGTGGTGTCTAAGATAGCAACTGGTTTTGATGATGTTGAAACTTCTCAAAACATGTTGATTTATGTGAAGAGGCTTGCTAATAAGACCACTCATTGCAACTGTTCCTCAAAAGGGTAAAACAACCAAGTGAAAGTGTATGATCATCCAAGCGGATAGTGATGATGGAAGGAGAAAAACCAAGGCTCATTTGACAAAAGAGGCTGATAGAATGGAAATAACAAGGGTTAAAATGGAGATGGGTTCATTTTTACACAAGCTTGAACCATAGGGAACTATGCTTGGATTGAGTTTCATTTTTACACAAGGTTGAAACTAAAAACTATGCTTGGAATTGGTTTACATGCTCCCATCATGATGACTTGATTCTAGGTACATGCCCCCCAAGCTTCATTGCATTCACCTAAGTAGACTACTCATGGCTATTAGGAGGATGGAATGAAGGTTCATTTATGAGATCAAGTGAAAGACTCGATTCGGATTTTATGAGATCTAATCAAAGACTTGAATTGGAACTTTGCTCCAGGGGACCTTGTTTCATTTTTTGACGAGCTTGACACAATACAAGGAACTCTACTTATATTCCTTGTTTCATTTTTTAATGATCTTGACACAAGACAAGGAACTATGCTCTGGGACCTGTTTCATTTTTTAATGAGGATGACACAGTAAAAGAACTATCCTCATATTCCTTGTTTCATTTCTTAACGAGCTTGACACAAGACAAGGAACTATGCTCGTGGACCTGTTTCACTTTTTAATGAGGTTGACACAGTAAAAGAGCTATACTCATACCCTTTGTTTCATGACCCATAAGAGGTCATGACTTCCAATAGGTTCACATCAGATGGGAGAAAAATGCTCTAGAAGGGATATGTAGTAAGGAATCCATTTGAGAGATCTGGTTCCAATGCCCCAATACATATTGCAGAACATCACAAAATTGATCACTAGTTGATGTAGGCATCGAACGGGTTGCCACATAATTAACCCCTGGTGGGGAAGATACCCTTGGGATAAAAGGACCATTTAGGGAAGATGGTTTACTGGAACCATATTTGGACTGGGAAATGAAAGCTAGTCAACGGTCACAATTTTGTCTTCATGTGGAAAACACATCACTCAAAAGAGTGTTGAAACAATAGATCCCATGTCATAAACATAGTTGTGTCAAAGAAGTAAATTGTTATCCAAAGGGCCTGGGACTACCATCACATTAGATAAACAAATTTTCCTCCCAAAGTAATAGGAAACTGAGTAAAGATCCCTAATGGTTGACTGGCTCCTCTGTTAAAAGTCAACATATTCTAGGTAACAGGCACAAGTGGTGGAAAACCAAGCACTTGCCAAGTAGTGGAGGAAAGGATGCTCACAGATGGACCTTCATCTATAATGGTGCTGGGTGCAATTATATTAAAAAACTATACTATGATTTGGAAAGGCACATATGAAGGAAGACGACATCCTATCAGTCAATTCCAACCAAAGGAAGTGACCAGACTACTTGGAGGGGGTACCATAAGAACAAGAGAATTTTCGTCCTGTCTTGATGGAATAGGAGGGTTTCCTCCAAGCTCATTGGAATCTAAAAAAAACAAAAGGAACCTTAGTGGTATCATACTCACTCTCTATGGGAAATGTATGATTAATTGAAGGTGAAATCAGGTCAACTCTTTCCTCAATCTGTGATTGGTGAGGTATAGACTCATGGGATTCACATTTAGAGAGAGTGGGTTTGACCAACTGATGGTTTGGGTCATTCTCTTTATCAACTAGTGAAGGAATAAGGGAGAGTCTCCTGTAACCAGATGGAAGTCGATGCAATGAAGCAGGACGGTTATCCAACACTTTTGTGGCTTCATCCAGATAGGAACAAAGGTGAATGGGGTGATTCCCTTCACATAACGTACATAGTGTTAGCCTCCTGCTGCAGCAGGTTACTCATATTTCATGATTGACATTTTCACAGGCCAAATATGTCATACTTTGCATGCTGAAATGCTCCATATTTGCTAAACAGTCACCAAGGAAAGAATGCTGCTCAAATTTCTACTGCATTCCAATTTTGAAGAGCATTCCAGTTTTGTACAATTCTCATCTAAAGGGAGGTCCAAAAATCCTAATATTGGTCTCCCTAGGTTTCAATTTCCTGTTTTAGAATATAGAGAATGAAAATATGTCCAAACAGCTTAATCTTGGCAGATTCGTAGATAGGTAGAGAATCAAAGAGCCCAACTGCTTAATCTGGGCCCTTGGAAGAAATAAGGATAGTTTGTAGATAGGAAGGCATAAAAAGAAAAATTGAAATGTTGGGTCTACAAGTCTAAGTGCACCCAAACCAAAAGAAGAAAAAATGTTAGGTAAGTAGGTTGGGTAAGTAGTTTTGAGGTTGTAGAATCTTGATTTCCGATCAATTCCATGTTTTCAAAGTATCATCTCTACTCAAGTCACAGTCATCAGGCAGTTTCATGTGGAGGAGCTCAAATCAGAAATAACTAACTTCCCTTTATTCCTCTTCCATAAATCATTGACTAATCTCCCCAAAAGAGGTCAATATCTGCTTGATATCTCTTAGTTTCATCCTTTTCCATATCATTAGCCTTGGTGAAGATCTGCTTCACTCAAGGAGGGTCCATATTTTCTCTATAAGGTTCTATCTCCCCTTTGAAACCTAAGATCTCTGAAACTTAGCGCTTTCTTGTCATTTCCATATTAACAACTAACATTATTATTTAACTCCCTAGATTTTCCCCATCCCCCTACAAAAACTATGAAAATAAATCCCCTATGTAAATATCCCCACCCCTTGGTTGAAATATAACCATAAGTATCCCCCTGGGAATTACTAAGTCACTTTGACCTTAGTAACAGCCGTCATCTCCACATAATTCCCCTTCCCTAGTGTTTGGACCCTTTTCAAAACACAAAGAACCCATTTCCAAATGCAAAAACCCCCCCTGTGCATTTTTTCTTTGGAAATTATTAATGTTTGTTTAATAAATTCCAAATGCGCCAAACACATTTAACCCATTTCCTAAAGTTTAAACCCACCGTACCGTGAAAAATTAAACTTTTAATGCGCGCGCTCTTTTATTGAACTCCGCGCATCTCCCTTTCTCGTCCACCGTCGGATCGCTCCCCCCAAATCCGATGGCCCGTGTTCATATCGGGCGCCCGATTGTGGTGGTAGGTTACCACTTGATGTCCGACGGTTTTACCGTCGTACACTGGGACAGGTGGCGGCCTCCCATTGCATCAGGCCGCCTCTGACAGAAAGCACCTCTGTACCAAAGGCGGTCTGATGCACTGGCCAAAACCGCCCTCCCCTCACGTAACAGGACGACCCATGTCACCCTGCCACGTCGCCTCCACATCAGCTTACACTGCCTGCGCCCGGCCAATATCACCCTGCCACGTGTCACTGCCACAACACCTTGCTGATGTCAGCATGCTGACGTCATATCCGTACCATAGGACCCCACTATTGACGTCATCCGTCGTACAGCTGACATCATGCTGACGTCAGCAGCCAAAAAATGGAAAATTTGCGCAAGCGCGAAAGTCGAGCTTCGGAGCTCTGGAATGAGAAATGGAGGCAGTTTTCGATGCGCGATTAGCACTAGTGCGAAGTGCTAATCGCGCATAAATACGGGAAATAGGCCATATTGGGGAATATTTAGGGAATATTTTGATTCCTTAGCCCTTTTTGCACTGAAAAGGCCCGAAAATGCCCGATTTTGCCAAATTTAACGTATTTGAAGACAGAAAGAGACGAGGAATAAATATTTAAGAGTATCAGATCAATATGCAGACAAAACCATGTCGAAGAGTATCAGGAGGTGGCGAAGACCATCAATGTAGTGGCAAAGTGTATCAGAGGAGATCTTCTCAGGGCTCGAGGCAAATCCAACATTAAAACGAAAGCTCTGAAAGTAAAGAAGCAATTGAAGACGCATTGAAGGCTCACCAGCACAAATGACTGCACATTAAACTCACATAAGATCAGTGGACCAAAACTCAATGCACAGTTATGACAGAACCACTGCACCAAGTCACACAAGACACCTCATCAACTCAACTTGATTCAACTGCCTCTAGCGCAGCCCAAAGGACTTACTTGCATTTAATTCTAGCAACAAATATGTTTTTAGAAAAAGATTTTTCCCGCAGACCTGTTTAGGTCAGTTGTAATAAATGACTTCAAATATTTTGGTTATATATACCACCCTGAAAAATGGAATAGGGGTTGGTTGGTTGATCAGTAGCTTGATCTTTTTTATTCCGATTTTACTCTCAAGCAGAGACTTGCACTGTAACTGTGATGCTTTCTATAATCAAAGACTGTTGAAAGCATGGATTCTGAAACTGTCTGCTGTGTTTAAATTGGCCAAGGAGTGACTGTGGAATTCCTATGCTTCTACATGGTTCAATAAGTGTTTCTTAACTCTGTTTGTTTTTCATGTTTGTTTTATCATCATTCCGCCATCTAAATTGCAGAAAACAAGAATAGTTTAGGATTTGCTTAGCTGCACCTTAGGCTAAATTTCTGCAAATTTTTCATGTTTTCATCAGGAATAGTTATGAACATGCATACTTAAATGATCTTTTTTACGTTGTTTCTTTCACATATGAACGATAGTTTGGGAATTCTTAACTTCTCCTAGACAACCATTTGTTCATCTCTCCTCCCTGTCAGTTTTGATGAAAGATTCTTAATTGCCTTTCATCGCTGACCATCATTCCATCCTTTCAGCAAATTGATAATTGTCTCATGTGTGGCTATCCCGCTCCACAATCCTCTTGTGACCAAGAAAATGCAACAGCAAGCCTTAATCCATGACTCCATGCCCAATGGTTTGAAACTTATCACACCTTACCTTGCCTCTCTGTTTGTAATTTTCTACCTGGCATACATCTTCCATCCAAACAAAAAATCAAAACCCCTGAAACCGACAACTAGCCTAAAATCGTCATCAACAAAGTTGAATCATTAAGAGAGAGCCCTCTCTAATTGCAAGTGGGCTAGAACCTGCAACCCAAAGATTGGTTTTTGGTTACCTCGGCCGTATCCCTTCAGATTCCTAGGGACAACCTGAGTGATAACATAATGGCGACTTCGCTGGGGACCCCCTCAGATAATCTCACAAACCAGTCTGCAGCTCCACAAAGGAAGAAACCGACCTTTGAAAGTCTCGGTCGACTTGTGTGTTTAGAAAAATTTCTGAAAAAACAAAGTTAGAAGCTGGATCCTAAAAAGAAAACGCGTCATACACGATCAAACCCTGATCCTAATCGCCCAGCTTCTTTTGAAAATCCGAATTTAATCCCTAAGATCATTAGAAAACAAAAGCAACAAGAAGACCCAACTGCTTCAAGTCCTGAGACAGTTCAACCAAGTGGTGTTCCAACCCCTGTGAAAGTTCTATTTCGGTCAGCCCCAAGTTCCCCTAGTTCATCGCCCCCTTCTCCAAGAAGCTCTTCCACCCCTCCATCCTATACTCCTACTACCACTACTACTCCTTCTACCCCGGTTGTTCCTGTTATCCCAGTTGCCCCAGTTTTTCCACTTATTCCCATTAACATGGCTAATAGATATGCGCCCTTACAACTGCCTGCTAATCCCGGGGTTATGCCTCAGGACTACCAGACAAAAATTACCTATTTTGATGGCACAAATTCCTGCATAGCCCTACAACATACAAAGAAAATGCAGGATTACTTTGAGAGTTATGAGATCGATGACGACAGTGTGAGAATGAAGATTTTTGTCCAAAGTTTGACCGGTGATGTCAGAACCTGGTTTAGGGCACTTACACCAAATTCCATATTAAATCCTAAAGCCTTATACCAGACATTTATTAACAGATGGGAGAAAAAGAAAGATCCCCTACGCATACTATCTGAGTATGATACTATCAAAATGGGACCTCAGGAAACGGTTTTGGATTACCGTGCAAGGTTTAATAATGTTTACAACGCAATACCACAAAATTTAAGACCTCCACCTGATCTCGCTTTATACAAATTCCCTGATGGGTTTGATGCCGAGATGGCATATCAGTTAAGGGAAAGAGCCCCTCAAAGCCTTGCAGAGATGCAAGATGTTGCTGTTAGTGTGGAGGCAAATCTGATTGCCAAAAGAAACAGAGATCAGAACTGAGAGAAGAACCACCTTCAAGGAAGAACCCTCAGCCTTCGATCAGAAGCTAGATGCTATTATCAGTGGTATCCACAGGCTGGGAGACAGAGTAGACAATGTTGAGAGGAAAACTTCATCGGAAGGTCAACAGCCCAATGCCATAAGGAACCCGAACTTCAGAAATACTCAAAACACAAACGCTGGAAGGGCCTGTCCCGACCATGATATTAGGCCTCCTTTCCAAGAAAACTATGCAGAGGCATATACATCCAGTGAGCCCACAGATGGGACTCATATGAACCTGGTAGATTCGGAAAATGAACAACAAATCTTTCTCACTGAAGAGGACCGAGAATACCCTGATGTAAAACAATTTCACACTAAGTCGGGAAAGTCTTTCGATTTTAAACAAGGATATGATACTGTTGTGTATGAAGTACACAAACAATATAAGTTGAGAACAAGGACCATTGATGTCCCTGCATCTAGCAGAACAAAAGATGGTAAACAACCCAACAAAATTAAAGACAATGTCACCATAACAAATCCGGCTGATAGCTCTGTCCCAAACCCGCATCAGATAACTGTGGAGGATGTAACAGACACACAGCCTCCTATTGATCGGCCTCTACCTCCTTCTTCCCCAAAAGAAAATTTGAACGACACTCTAAAAAATCCTCCCAAAGAAGAAATACCACAAATTGTCATTCATCATAACATTGACATTCTAAAAGAAAACATAGAGAGTATGCCTGAAAAAGAGAAATCTGCCGCTATCAACACCAAGAACCCATTGGAAAAACCATTCAGTTTAGAAGCAGAGATTGGAAAACTCAAGATATCCATTCCCCTCTCAGAACTTGCAAAACATGATGTATATAGGCAACAAATTCAAAGGTCACTTCAACTACCAGAGGTCAGGGATGATGTAAACGTTTTAGACGATACCCCTAAGCTGTTGTTTGGTCCAAAAGTTAACGGAAAATCAACATATGGACCTGTTCCACCCTTTTATGTTAGTCTGCACATACATGAGAAAATATTGCATAATTCTATGTTTGACTCAGGTGCCTCACATAACCTTATGCCCAAAGTTGTAATGGAAAGATTGAACCTTGATGTCACAAGACCATACAAAGATCTATATTCCTTTGACTCAAGTCAAGTCAAATGTTCAGGCTTAATTAAATACCTTTGTGTGTCTCTAGTCCAATTCCCCAACAAGACAATCCTAATGGACGTAGTAGTTGTTGACATTCCCAAAAAGTATGGCATTCTCCTATCAAGATCATGGGGAGCGAAATTGCAAGGATCCCTTCAACTCGACCTCTCTTATGCCACTATATCTGTCTTTGGGCAACCAAAGAGATTGTATAGAGAAACATTAATGAAGTATGTGGTAAGCAGTGAGGAAAAGCCGCAAAATTTTCCAATTTACTCAATCCATTCTGATATGGATTCTTTTATTTTATTTAATGATAACACCAGTCCTCCAATTGATGATAAGCTGTTATCTTTGGAACAAGAAACATACATCAATGAGGAATCGGTTGCCAATACCCATGAAATTGTCTCAAAAATCAAGGCAACCAGCAAATAGCAAGAGGAACATCCCGAAACAGAAATTGTAAGTCTGCCCAATCCTCAAAAAACTGAAACTCCCAATACAAACCTCAAACAAGAAAACACATGGTATTTAGAGTTTGATGGTTTTGTCAACAAGTTAGGAGCAGGGGCAGGAGTATGGATTTACAATACACAGGATAATCACGTAGAAGGTCATGCCTATAGACTCAATTTCAGATGTACAAACAACATGGCAGAATATGAAGCTCTTCTCTTAGGCCTTAAACTGCTCAAAGTCCTAGGAGCTACAAAAGTGTCCATCCTAGGTGACTCCGATTTGATTATACAACAAATGAAAGGTAACTTTGTTACTAATGACAGTAGAATGAGAGCTTATGGAGCTGCTACCACCGAAATACTCGATTCTTTCAACGAATTCAAGCTTGCCAAAATTTCAAGAGATCATAATATTCATGCCCACAGTCTAGCAACTTTTGCTAGCACATGCAAGCTCCCCTTTGAACCAAATCACCATTTTACCGCTGAAATAAAACATATACCTTCGGTCCCTAACAATGTTAAGGATTGGCAGGTGTTTCAAAATGATGCCCAGATTAACAATTTCCTCACTCTTGAGGGCGAATTTTCCAACACAAACATTGACATGGACGCCATGAATGATTCCCAAAAGCTAACACAAGAAAATCACTAGGCTTTAACAGCTACAATAGCTAAACAAATCCTTAACCCAACTGTGTTTGACAACACAAACATAGAGTAGTTGAAACAAATGTGTTTAGAGGAAACAGCCAAAGCAGAGGCTGAGTTTATTGATCTAAAGAGTAATTTTCTACCTGTCGGCCTTACTCCATTAGAAGACATGTTTGATGACAATGATGTGCCCAAAAAGCCAAAAATGGAGCCTCTGAATGCTGCTATAGAAGAACACAACATAGGAACAGCAGAGTAGCCTAGAATGATTAAGTTGTCCAAAAATCTGCCCCCTGATAAAAAACCGAAATAAGTGGATTTGTTCAAAGAATTCCAAGATGTATTTGCGTGGAGTTACGAGGACTTGAAGTCCTATGACACCTCTGTGATCCAACATACCATTCCCTTAAAACCAAATCAAAAACTGTTCAAACAGAAACTTAGAATAATCAACCCCATGCTTCTTCCCCTTATTGAGAAGGAAATAAAGAGAATGTTTGAAGCAAGTATCATTGCACCCATCAGATTCTCTGAATGGGTATCTAATTTAGTTCCCACTAGGAAAAAAACAGGAGAGATAAGACTGTGCGTAGACTTGAGAAATTTAAACCAGGTCTCTCTAAAAGACCACTACCCTTTGCCCAAAATGGACCATATCTTACAAAGAGTAGTGGGTTCCTCTAGAATTTCTTTACTAGATGGATTTTCAGGATTTAATCAGATACTTGTTCACTCGGATGACCAAGACAAGACAGCCTTTACCACACTGTGGGGAACATTTAAGTACATTAAAATGCCTTTCGGGATGAAAAACGCTGGTGCTACCTTTCAAAGGGCAATGGATATTGCATTGGCCAAGAAGATACATGATTTCCTTGTTGTTTGCCTTGATGATCTAACCCCATTCTCCAAATCTGACCAAGAGCACCTTAAGCACTTAAAGCAAATTTTCATGACATGCAGGAAATATGGTATTTCCTTCAATCCCAACAAGTCCCTGTTTTCCCTTGAGGAAGGAAAGCTTCTAGGCCATATCATATCAAAAGATGGGATTAGAATTGATCCTGAAAGAATTCAAGCTATCCTCCAAATCCCCTATCCAAGAAACATAAAAGAACTGCAAGCATTCCTTGGAAAGATCACTTTCCTAAGGAGATTTATCCCAAACCTAGCAGAGCTAATAAGGCTACTGAGCAACATGTTGAGGAAGGATTCCAAGGTAAAATGGTCTCTTGAGACCAATCAAGCCTTCGAGAGTATCAAAACTTCCTTGACTCAAACGCCTATCCTCACCAGTCCACAATTCGACAAATATTTTATCATTTTTTCTTTTGCATCCGAGCACACCATAGCCGCTGTCCTTTTACAAAAAGATGATCAAGGTAATGAAAAGCCAATTTCTTTCTTCAGCTGAGCTTTAAGAGATGCACCCTTGAAATATCAGATTATGGAAAAGCAGGCTTATGCCCTGGTTAAAGCCATCAAATATTTCAGAATTTACATCTTATACTCCCACGTGATTTCCTATGTCCCAAACTCTGTTGTAAAGGATATATTAACTCAAGAGGGACTAGAAGGCAAAAGAGGCAAGTGGATTGCCAGCATCCTTGAATACGACATTGAAATAAAACCTACCAAGCTCATAAAAGGACAAAGTTTAGCCAAACTAATGTCCGAAACAAACTTCCAAGCCTTAGACATTAATCAACTGGACAATGAACCGGAGTTGGCGACTCCACAGATCAGTGAAGCCTTTTTGCAATCCCCATGGTATGCTGATATTTGCTTTGTATTGTTAAACCTGTGTGCTCCCCCAGGATTGTCCAGAACCAAGAAAAGATTTTTAAGGATGAAATCCTCAAAGTTTTGTGTCATAGATGGTGTTTTGTTTTGGAAAAATCATGAAGGTATTTTGCTTAATTGTTTGACTATGAATGAAACTAACAGCATCATGAAAGAATTCCATGTAGGGGACTGTGGAGGACACTTATATTAGAAGTCCACGGCTGACAAGATTTTACGGGCTGGTTATTATTGGCCCTCTATATTTGCAGATGTCAAGAAGTTTGCTGTTTCATGCCACAAATGCCAAACCTTTGAAGGAAAAAGAAAATTAATGTCCTTGCCCCTTAATCCCATTTCAACTGAGAAACCTTTTCAACAATGGGGTCTCAACTTCATTGGAGAAATTCATCCCTCTTCCTCAGGCCAGCACAAGTGGATTTTGACAAACACTGGTTATTTCACTAAGTGGATTGAAGCCATTCCATATAGACAAGCCAACGACTCCACCATTATCCAATTCCTTGAGAGCAATATCCTTTCCAGATTTGGCTTCCCTGAGAAAGTCATCACTGACAACGCTGCTGCCTTCAAATCCAAAAAGATGATCAACTTCTACCATAAATACCACATTACCTTGGGCC